>SRQG01000500.1:0-15925 GCA_018360325.1 Claviceps aff. humidiphila group G2b
CCCCCCCCCCCCCCCCCCCCCCCCCCCCCCCCCCCCCCCCCCCCCCCCCCCCCCCCCTTGTCTCGCGATCATCCGACGTTCCTGAGCCAGCAGTAGAATCGGAATGCCTATCGCTTCCCCGGTCACTTTCCAAAAGGTCTCGGACGGAGAAATGAGCAAGTTAGATAGAGGATAAAAGCACGCCGTTTTGAGACAATAGACGCAATCTGCTTCCAATAGCACAACAAAGGTCTGAGCGAAAACAGATAACCTGGAAGATTTTGTGCTGTTATTATTATTGTTGTTGTACACAAAGGAGCGGAGAAGAGTTTATCTTTGTTATTGATGTCCTGCGGCTGTCGCCAGCTGCGAATGCAAAGTGAGCGTATGGTGAGATCTCTGAAAGCACACCCCGGTCGGTACGAGATAGCACCAATTGCGCCATGGCACCTGATGTGCCAACTTTCAAGGTTGAAGGGGTGTGCCGATTGCAATGTCACGGGTACTTGGCCAACACAAAACCGGTGAACCACCCTGCGCGGGCTATAGCCTGTAGGTGGAGGAAGTTAGCAGCATATGATATCACCCGTGAGATTCAGCCATCCACACAGGGCACAAGTCACCAAAATCTAGCGACTGGAATCTGGATCGCTGGCAGTGGGACTTGATATCAATCTTCATTTCTGCTATCAGGATAGCTTCACATCTATTCGTTGATCACAGCCGCGTGTTAGCACGTAAGTCTCCTCCAGTCGTGCTTTTATTCGTGTGGCGTTGGTTTTCACCAAGTAAATACGTTCTATGTGGTCTCCAGCAGCGCGTTGGAATTTGCCACGACTTTCCGCTTGCGTGGTATCATCCCTCCTCTTTTTTCTGCCTCTTAATCAAACTAGGATAGTATGTCAGCAGACATAGTATAGCTTCGTTGGAATTTGGCCAACATACCGGTGTTAAGAAGGACTCGGCCACGAATCGTGCTCTTGCGTTCAGCTACACACTGTCAGTAACGTCTTGGCTGTCACAGACACCAATCCAGCGTGCCACGTACGAAAAGTTTCATTTCCGAGATCTCCTTGTCAACATCTTCCATGAATTGGATGATGAAATCAACAAGCTTGTGCTTCAACATCTCATCCGTATGGAAGTTGGTTATCAAAAACGAAATGTCATATCCCTGAAGTGACTGTCAGACTAGTCCTCACGAAGCTTCGACGCCAATCTTGCCGACCAGTATTTGGAGAGCTGGCACATACCTTGATCGGCTTCCTTCTTAATATAAAAAAGGATTCGGCTCTCTGTGTCAAGAATCTCGTAAACTTGTGGACGAGGATGTTTTCAATCTCGTCTGCTTGCTTAATCTTGATGCTGATCCGGACGGAGTTGATGCTCGGCTCGATCAGGACTCGCTCGTTTTCGTTTCGAGCAATAGTCAAAGGGGTCAGCAGAACCTCTGGTGACGTCTGAGCTTCTATCTCGGGCACATTATGTCGTTCGGCGGTCTGGGACGCGAAGTTGGACAGCGTGAGCGCGGCGGTCAAGCTGCTGCGCACGCACTGCAGGTATGGCCGCAGCGATTGGGACTAAGGACAGCAACATGTTAGAATATGGAGCATGCATTGGCTGAACAGCTATCTTTTCAAGTCTTCCTACCATGATGCGTTGAGAGACGGGCCCAATCTAGCCACACATGCAAGTTCGATCGCGGTCGGTGACGCTGCTGAAGATGATTACCTCGGTGGGGGTCACTCGGACGACCTCCTGTCTTGTCTGACGTTGCTGCGTGGGGCTGTAGCCTGTGACGATGGTTCATCAGCCTCACGTGACGAATGAACAAAGCCGATAACACACCTCAAGTGACCTCAGTGCTCACACCTTAGCAAGAAATGTGGCGCGATGCCGAAATTTGATAGTAACCAGCTCTATCTAAATAGTGCTATGTTGTATCTAGATAAAATATATCCCAAGGACTGGGAATTTGGCCGACTTATAATACTCCATAGCTCTCCGATATGTCACTCCAAGTCGCCAGCTTGCTGTAAGGCACGTGACTCCAGGCCGCCAGACAGATGTGCGAGTACATACACAGTACCTATGTATAATACGAATGATAGGACACATTAAATGTATAATTCATGGGCCAAACTCCAGCGATACAAAACCATCACGTCATTACCATCTCAAATCTGCAGTTCCTCTTCTCCCTCCCTTGCAGAAAAAGGCGCAATGGAGTGACCTGGTACATTATGACTCATCCTTGAAGTGAATGCAGGGCTGAAGTTGCCCCGACAGCTGTACCAGCCATCGCTTCAATCCTAAACACACTGGGTTCATCACCCCTTGATGCGAACAATTTGAAGGCTTATGATGTGTAACGCCTTACAGAACGATGGGCTGGATGATGTTAAATTATTGCCGCCGATCATGCTTAGCCGTGTAGGACTGCTGAATTGCTCTCACTTTCAGATGGGATCGACTGGAGATGGAGAAAGATTTCGCTTGGCAGCGCCCGTCATTTTGTAGCGGAATTTGCAGACGAACGGAAGCAAACTCCAGCTTCACAGTTTGGCGCATGTTAGACGTGAACTCCTTGCGAACGATTGGCATTGGCGCTCTGGTGCGGGGCGGCTCGATGGAGTGGGGCGTTGCCTACCTGTGGTTTTCCAGACGCTCGTGACGCAACTTCTCTCTTCTCTAGGCATTTCTCGCATTGCCAGTCTGGCATCTCCATCTGCACCAACAACGCGTTCTCAAAGCCGGCTAAATAACCACAGAGCACATACTGTTCGATCTTAGTTTCCGCTTTCTCTAGTCTTGGAGCAGCCATGGCGTCACTGAAAGGTATCATCTACCGCTCCACCGAAGCTGTAACAAGTGACTAAAGTAGGCTAACGTGGAGAAACTGCCAAGTCGTGGTCAAGCACCAGGGAAAGAAGCACGAGGTCGAGATCGATCCTTCGTCTACCGGCGAAGACTTCAAACTCCAGCTCTTTAGCTTGACAAATGTTGAGCCTGACCGACAAAAAATCTTGATCAAGGGCGGCCAGCTGAAAGATGATGCTGACATGAGCAAACTTGGCCTCAAGGCCGGACAGGTCCTTATGATGATGGGGACCCCTGGAGGAAGCGCCTTTGTTCGACCAGACGTACCGGTCAGATTTATCGAGGACTTGACGGATGCCGAACAAGCTCAGCAAGCTGGCGCGACGCCTGCTGGCTTGATTAACCTCGGCAACACTTGCTATCTGAACTCGACCCTGCAAACACTGCGATCTATTCCAGAGCTACAAACCTCTCTCGATAACTACCAACCAAACACGACTGTTCTCAGGCCTCTGCCTCAGGTTGATTTGGTGTTGCAACTTGGGGCCTTGTACAAGCAGATGAGCAAGACTCAAATTCCTTTGGAACCGATGAAGTTTCTCACTTCCCTGCGAGTCGTTTTCCCGCAATTTGCCGAGTTGGCCAAATCTGGGCATGGCTATGCCCAGCAGGACGCCGAGGAGGCGTGGTCGCAAATCGTCCAGCAAATAAGCCAGAAACTCACCGTCAAGGAGCAGGAGGACGGACCCACCACTTCGTTTGTTGACAAGTATATGTCAGGAGAATTCACCTCGGTCATTGAGTGTGCAGATGAGGAAGCTCGTCAGGCCGGGGAACAGCCTGTTACATCCAAGGATCAGTTCAGCAAGATAAGTTGCCACATTGATGCCACCATCAACCACCTCCAAGATGGTATCCGGGCCGGTCTCAGCGAGAAGCTGGAGAAAAATTCGGAAGTCTTGGCCCGTAATGTTGAGTACACCAAAGTATCTAAAATCTCTCGAGCCCCAAAGTATCTCACCGTGCACTTTGTGCGGTTCTTTTGGAAACGAGACTCCCAAAAGAAGGCGAAGATCATGCGAAAAGTCACTTTCCCTCAAGAGCTTGACATTGTTGAATTCTGCACGGACGAACTGAAAAAAGCTCTGGCACCCGTCCGCGACAAGGTCCGCGAGGTCAGGAAAGACGAGGAGGACATTGAGCGGGCCCGAAAACGTCGCAAGAAGAACGCTGATGGTGATGTTGGCGACATCGCCGGCGGCGCTGGCTTGCCCTCAGAAAGAGAACTGAAGAGGAAGGAGGAAAAGGAGGCCGAAAAGAAGGGCAAGGAAGTCGTCGCGCCGACGGCGAATGCGGATGCTGCTGCGGGTGAAACGTACAAGACGGATGCGGAGATTGATGCGGAGAAGGACGCTGCTATTCTAGCCGCCAAGAAGGAATTAAATGCGCTGATTGATCCTACGCTCAGAAAGGACGACGGAGCCAACCAGTCTGGTATCTACGAGCTTCGCGGTGTGGTCACACACCAGGGTGCCAGTGCAGACAGTGGCCACTACACCGCCTATGTGAAAAAGGACCCCTACGTGGATCCCAAGACGGGCAAGAAGACGGAGGAGGATGGCAACTGGTGGTGGTTCAATGACGACAAAGTGACTGAAGTGGGCGTGGAAAAGGTCGAGGCGCTTGCTGGCGGTGGTGAATCGCACTCGGCGTTGGTGTTGCTGTACAGGGCCATTCCACTACCCTCCTCGGATGGGTCTATGGAGTAGAAAAGTGTCGGTGGGAACGGCTGTCGAAGTCTTTCATAGAGCACAACACCGGCATGGACAGATCGCCTGCGATGCAGCGTGACGGACGATGTAGAGACATGAACACTTATACCTAGGACTCTAGAACAGCCGGACGGGCAGGAACAAAAAACAGTGGCCCAAGATCCTGGAACAAACGCTTATGAATGTAATGGGTGTACCTATCCATACGGTATACGTCCATCGGGTATCTTTTATGATCAAAACGCCAGTAATGTAATGAAGGTATTCTTGCAGGTCACCCCAACACCTATCCAAGATCATGCATCATCGATATCATACGCCTTCTTGCATCCTCGTCGCGAGGTTTCCCATATCCCTTCAATGCCATGTGTTTGAGAAGCTCCTCGCCCAGTTTCATGGCAGTGATGGCTCGTTTTCCCCCGCCTCGCGCACCGCTTTGCGCTGGACCATGCGGTCCTTGTAATGCTGCAATTTGTTCTCCAATTCAGACCTTTGCTGGAGAAGGGCTCGTTTTTGCTGTTCCAGATAGGCAATCTGGTCGGCTAATGGCGTTGCTCTGATCTGTGTGACTGCCTATTCATCCCGCGGGATCCTGTTCAGTAGGCTGCGATGGAGGGCGGTTATGCGGAGCCGGAAAAGAAAATGGAAGACAAAATAGAGTATAGAGATGGGCATGGGACATGGAGATGGTGTAACAGCTTACCTCCTTCTTTTGCTTATCCGTCTTGAGCTGCGCACCCGTTATAACGCCGACCAAGATCACAGCGGCTATGCTAACAGAGAACACAGCTCGCTTGATTTTGTCTTGCCGCGTCCACCGGGTTGACATGCTGGGGGCCACGCGACGTGTGATTCCTCCTCTTTTTTTTCTTGTGTTTGGCTGTTTCCACCCCTTCCTACCAGTACGAGTGCCAAATTTCGACTATTTCCTGTTGTCGCTGGGCGGGTGTCATGCAGCGATGCGAAGGAACTGGTGGGTGAGGCGTGGTGAGCGTCGAGGATGGTTCGGACGAGGGCGAGGAGATATCGTGAGAGTGGCGCTGAGGGAGGGATGATAGTGACGGTGATGTAGGACGGCTGTTTGGAGTTTGTGGGAGGGAGGGCGCGCGGCGTCGAGGGAGGATCGAGAGCTCAATGGTGGCTAGGTACTGGATGCTGTCGCGGCGAGATGAAGTCCGAGACCAACCGCAGGGTTGTGAATCTTGTGATTGTCGTGGGGCATTCAGCGCCATGACTAATCGGGGTGTGTTCCACTTTTTTTTAAAAAAAAACTGTCTTCACGAACGGCAAAGATGAGTCTGAAAGACAAGGCATGGGCAAGAGGACCCGAGAAAACTTTTTGGGCAGGCTCGTCTTTTTTTCTGGCGACTTTTCGTAGCTATGTAATAGCGTTGGCCAGGGAGGGACATTTTGTTCTTGATCATGTGGCTGGGGGGCAAGTGGCTCACCGGCAACGAACGGCCTTGTTCTCAAGGCCGTGGCCCGTCTACATATCCCCTCCTCATCTAGTGCGAGCCTTGCGGGTGGGATCCATGATTGCGACGGGCCTGAAATGTGAAGCAAGCAAAATAAGATCGAAGCAAGATCCCTAGACGGACCAAAGTGCAATTTCTGCGTGGAAACACCATACACACAGAATATGTAGCTACCTACCTACATGTACATTGTAGGTATGTACATAGGTATGTACATGGATTGGCGTTGTGTATGGCCGAGGACTCGGCCGAGAGATCCGGCAGTGCGAGACTGTTACTGTGTTACAAAAAGACCGCAAACAGCCACGTTAAGCCCATTTTGGAACACCACCCGCAATGACTTCATTCCCATGTATTGAGACCATTTCGTACGCGCGCAATCGGTTACAAGCTTACAATACATAGATTTTAACGAGGTTCTCAAATGACGCGTAAAATGAATGTACAGAGTAACGCGACGCGACGTGACGGAGATTGGAGGACATTCTGCGTTATTTTTGGACCCCACTGTACGGACTACCAGGTAATGTACGGAGTACGTGCGTCGTGCGCAATTGAACAGGCCATGGGTTCATGGATGATGATTCAATTGGATGATCATTGATGGGGCCGATTCTCGGGGCCCCGCTGGGAATGACTGCCCCCTCGGTGACATACAGATCTGACGTCCTGGACTCCTGCATCCTGGGCACTGGGCAGTTCCATGCTTGAAGCTCCAGTCACCACCACCACCATACATACCATGACCACGCCTCGTCTTTTCCTCATCCGCCATGGCGAGACGGAGTGGTCCCTCTGCGGCAAGCATACTGGGCGCACCGACATTCCCCTCACGGCGAACGGGGAGAAGCGAGTCCGCGCGACGGGACGGGCCCTCGTTGGGGATGACCGGCTGATTGTCCCGGACCAATTAGCGCACATGTATGTCTTCATGTCTTCATGTCTTCATGTCTTCATGTCTTCATGTCTTCATGTCTTCATGTCTTCATGTCTTCATGTCTTCATGTCTTCATGTCTCACTCCTCTCACCCAAACACAATGCTTCTTCCCCTCGCCGCCTCGCGCATCATCCATGACCCATCCTAACCTCCACGGACCTCCCCGCACAACAGATACGTCTCGCCCAGAAAGCGCGCCCAACGAACCTTCGAGCTCATCAACCTAGACACCCAGTGTCCCTTCCCATGGCAGCCCCACGGCGCCCCCGAAGAGAATCCTCTCGTGTGTCATGCCAAAGTGGAAGTAACGGAAGACGTAAGAGAGTGGGACTACGGCGCCTACGAGGGCATCACGTCGCCTGAGATTCGCAAGATGCGTGCCCAGGAGGGCATCCCAGGGACGTGGGATATCTGGAGGGATGGCTGTCCTGACGGAGAGTGAGTGCGAATAGATGGTCCGACGATGCAGCTACATAGACCAACAGTGGACATGTACCTGCGCAATATGAGCTGATGCCTATCAGGAGCCCCGACCAAATCACAGATAGACTCGATCGTCTCATCCAGGAGATCCGCCAGACGTGGCACAAGCCTGCAATGCACCCCTCCGATCCCAGCACACCCGTTCCCGGAGACGTGCTGATCGTTGCTCACGGGCATATTCTCCGCGCCCTGGCAATGCGTTGGGTCGGCAAGTCCCTGCAGGATGGGCCGGCTTTTCTCCTCGAGGCTGGAGGTGTAGGCACTCTGAGGCATGTTCGACGCTACCTACTTTCATCATTTCATGATTTGTTGACAGCTTGTTCTTCGCGAACAACGTCTGTTCTATTGAGAGTGACATAAACTGACGATGGACTTAGCTATGAGCATCACAATCTCGAGGAGCCGGCTATTTTACTGGGGAGTGCGTTTGCTGTACATGTATCAGAAGGGTAGCCGGAGCCCGGAATCTGGATAAGAAATCATAGGATTGCCATATTCTATAGAGCTATATTTGCTGACTGCTGTAAACTACAAAGGGATAGAATGCGTCATTTCTGCCATTTCTGGTGAAGGCACTTCGAAAAAAGCTATTAGTGTTTGCTAGGAGCGCGTTTACATAAATGTACACTAGCTAGGAATCAGGATACCGTAGTGATGTGTCATTCTGCCAGTGCTGGATAAAGACGAGGAGAGGGAGAATCCAATGTCGCAGTCTTGTTGTGGATATCAGAGCGTCTTTTCTACACCTGGTCCCATCAGACGCATGTGTATCGCTGCAAAGCTCATCGCAGATCTTACTTTTGGCTGAACACTGTCCTCTTGAGCCTCCGGCTTCCCACCAAATTCCAGACACGTGCCCGGTGCCGATGCTATCCGGTGGACCGGTATGCCCAATCTGCCGCATCAATCCCAACTTTTACAGCCATAAGTTTCCCCTACTGTTCCTTTTCTCCCCGCGCAATAAACACCCTCCGAGCCATGTGCTTTCCCTTTCCATGGGCATTCTCGAATGTAATATCCTCCGGCAGCGCATGAAAAGCAAAATTGCCCCCAGCGCCTGCCCCCTCAAACATATCCCTGATCTGCTGCTCCGTGAATCCGTTGTGGCGCACACTCGATGTCTGGTCTGACGGGGGTGGCGCATGCGTGATGAAGTCGACTATAAAGAGAACGCCGCCTGGTCGAAGGCGTAGGGCCAGTTGCCTTGCCGCGAGGGCGCAATCGTCCATGTGGTGGAAGCCGAGGCCTACGCCTGCGAGGTCGAAGTCGAAGAAATCGGGGGACGAGAAGTTCTCGGGGGAGGGGTCATCGGGGGAGAGGAGGTTGCCGAAGTATGCGATACATTGCTCTGGTGCTAGGCCCTGTTTCCGCACGGCGCAAAGGAGGCATTTAGTCCAAGCTCGACTTCTGAATCTTAGGATGGGAAAGCAGATGGGGGGGATTTCAGGCTCGAAGTATGGTCATTGGTAGCTCTTACGTCGCGTTTGCTCCTGGAATTGTATTGCTCGACCATGGATTCGGAAATGTCGATGCCAACACAACGGCTGAGTTGGGGCCCGAGTGCCTGATTGCAGGTTAGTAATAGTTTCAAACTTTCAAAGTTTCAAGTCTTGGCTACAAGATTTCCAGTCCTGCCTTTCTGTTCTGGTCAGTGGTAGACGAATCCGGATCCCCTTTCGAGGATCATCGGATGGGATACGCACTCTGGATAACAGCCCCGTGCCGCAGGCATAGTCTAGTAACCGGCCGCCTGGTCGCGCGCCGAGGAGGTCAGCGCGGGCTCTGACCTCTTCCTCCAGGCGTTGAATTGTTTTCTGGAATCTGGTGTCATACTCTGAGGCGAGGTTACTGTGCAAACAAACGTGCAAGGATCAGCAGATTGATCTCAAGTCTCGCGAGTCGCGCCTGTCGATCGAATGTTGCTTCTTCTCAATTCCTGGAAATTTCATATCTCTGTGTGTTGAATGAGATGCGACGAGTGCCATGACACGATCGCACGGGTCCGATCAATAGCGGCTGACAGATCATCCGAAAGTGCCCAGCCAGATGCAGACAAAATCGAAGCAGTTTCTGCACACGTAATTGTTACAGCCAAGGGAGAAAGGGAGACGCGCATTGGCGGGTCGGTGGGATGAGTATTTTGTCTCGCTTATCTTACTTGAAGTATGCTTGGTTAACAGCCGTAGTGTCAGACATTGTTGGCTCGATTGCGACGCGTCGCTTGTCTGACCCTGTGACGCCCTAGCAGAAGTTGCGCGTTCACGTTGAACACGTTGAGGGGAGGTGATTCGTGAAGAAGCAGGAACTTCAAGGAAGCCAGCAAAACAGGGACAAAGACTAAAGTGCAGACTCAGAGGTCCCACAGAGTGACAGAACCTGTCGGAGACGTTTTGACTCTTAAGCACAGGGCCTTTGATCAACAGTCAGAGTGCATTTGACGACGCGAGAACTGCCACAAAATCATGTCTTTCTTCCCCCTTGAGTCTTTGACTTTGTTTACAGTTTTGTTTCTTCTTTAGGTGCCGTGCCACGGTGCCAGTGGGTCAAGATTAGAAAGAGCCGCTCAAAATAGTCTCCGGCGGCAACATTTCCCCGCGGGCACTTCTCGGGAGGTTTTCATCTTCAACATCTGTGTACATACTCACTTTTGCCCGTCCTTGCCTTCTCAGCATGTTGGGATTGGGAAGGGATTGGGAAGGGACAAGGTCGTATGTATCGTATGTACATACGTACCATGAGATTGAATGAACCCCGGAAAAGCAAAGACGGAATCGGCCCCGCTTCCAATCCTCCCCCCAGAATTTTTGGCCCAGGATGCCCTCTTTTTCGGGGGGGAATGCCGCCCATCTTAGCCTCGAGATTGTCACCAAAACGGAACCAAACGCTGGGGCAGATAGTGGGGAAAGTGAGGGGACTGGTCCCGCTTCCAGACTCTGTTCGATGCGGTCTACCAGGAGGTAGGTATGTATGTACATAGTCTTTTAGGGCTTGCTTTTGGACGCTTAGAGATGAAAAGGGAGGGAAATCAAACATGAACACAATCTACTCCGTATGGACTGAGAACAAAAATTGAGGGGTCGTTCAACGTTTTCGGAGCAATGAAATGTATACCCTCTTCGTGATTGACTCTGAAACGATAGATGGCCGCGCCATCCCGCTGTGTACGCCCTTTGTGTAATCATTACTTGTGCGCTTCTTTTAAATTGGAGAAGTTCGTCATGGAGGGCGGTCGAGAGGAGCCAAGTCGTTAAGGTGCCCTCATGGCGTTTCAAGTCTCCTTTGCTTAGTCCTACAGACTAAGGCTACAGTACCACATCTCCTGTGCCGACCGCATCTGTTCCCGAGCCTCTCGTAGAACCTCGTATTCTCCCCTTTACATGGCATCTCTGTCAACATCTCTCACGTAGTGCAGCCTCGACGTGCCAACGTTCCACGCGCCAGAAGTCTCACGTTATCGCTGCAGCGAACCGCTTGTCTAGATTCGCTACCCCGTTGTCGAGTGTGTCGGGGACAGCTTTCCCCCATCCCCGGCGCAGAATGTCAAGAACGCCAGTGGGGAGTGAGACCGGATCAATGCACTTTTGCCAGAAAAAACGGCACTGAACCCTGATGGCCTCTTCATGGCAGAAGCCAGGGCTTTACCTGGGGCTCCGGTGAATCCCTAGGACTCCTTGTGGCTCCTTACCTCGCGGAGAGACGACAAATCGATCTGCGCGGCTCGGCCCCCAATTTTTCTGCGGCGAAAATATCACTGGCGGGTCGGTAACACAGTCGACTATAATCGAAGGCGGAAGGAGAAGTTGTGAAGAGAGAGAGACAGCTATTATACGAGGACACAGTGAGCGTCAAAACTGCGACTGGACTCCTGGACCTGTTGACTGTTCTGGAGTCTTGGAATACGATTTGAGTCTTGCGAGTACCGACGAGCCTTTAGGCTTTCACGATAACCCAGCCGGCGAATATGACCCTATTCGTCTCAGACACGAGCGAGGAACGAAAACGGACGATAATACAAAGCATGCTGAAAGATCACACTCACAAAAGACTCGAAAAGAGTCCGCCGAAGGCCCGAAGTTGTCACTGTCAGAAGGTCACGCCAGCCCCCAGTGGCAAGTGCCAGTAGGCCGTGACTATTGGTCGTTTCTAAACAGCACCTCGCTTTCATCGAGATCGTCGAGGCGCTAACAAGCAAGAAATAAGTAAAAGTTGTCTTTCAAGAATCAAGCCTACGATGTCGCTACAATTTACAAGTAGTCTTGTTCGCTGTGCCAACTTCCAAGTCTCGACTCTCCTTCCTGAGTCCTCAATTATAATGCTCTGCCTAGCATTGTATCCGGCAGAAAGAAATTCAGAACCGATCCGTGGCTCCAAGTCTAATTTTATCTCCCAGGCTCCCTTAGTGTTCGTCTCCTTCTGGTTCCGTCGACCACATTATAATGCAGGCCATCATCCCTCAAACACCAACACATCTCCTCATTTGCTTCGATGCGCTTTAGCCTTTCAACTTTGGAGGTTCTCAACAACCGAATATCATTATCAGGTACACACACGGCTTAATTAGTTAATTTAGTCCTGCGGCGGCCGGCCTCCTGCCGCCTATCTAGGCACCGTGAACTACCTAAGTAGTGTCACTAGTCGACTGTCGACCTTCAGGCTTCGTGAGGATTTGGGAAACTGAAGCCTCTCTACGCAAGCCATTATCCCGTGTTCACGCGCACTCAACACCACGACAGGTCATAGTATTGACAATAGACGGAATTAGATCCGATTGGAATTTGGGACGATCGAAGGAACAAGCGGGACTGCAGTCAGCGCTCTTTACATCATGTCAGTGATCATTGAATACACTAATCTCTTTGGATTTAATAAAGCAAGGGTAAGAGCAACGGGTAAGCAATCTCGGTGTCTTGATTATAACAATGGGATTCATGAATCATGACCGACTATATCGAGTTGTTTTTAAGGCTTTTTCTATTCATCATTCATGGTAGAGACGCCTGAAGAACGCTTCCTGTCTGGGCTCTCGCAGCCGCGGCCCGCGGCCCGCAACGAGTCTCTCTGCTTGGCCAGACGGGAGACACTGTTACCTGTACACACCATCCTAATATGGTTCAGGGCGTGTCTATCTGAACCGTAGCCTATAGCTGGTCGATTTGACACGCAGCAGACCGCTTACATGCCCATAGTTTCTTGTGGTCATGATATAGCTTCCTGTGTACACTGTACAGTCACTACAGTGTCAACAGTCAGATCTCTGCCCGACCAACAGACGGAGAGATCTCATTCCAAGACGACTAGGTCACTAGGGCTCGTACCGAATTCGCGTGATCACTGATGTAACTGTTATAATATCGATCGACGATAGCAGGTCACTACGTGCTTCATATGGATCATATCTCGCAACCACCTTTAAATTCAGTATGGCATTTTCGCAGGACCAGCAGATACCTCGTTACAGGATGAACGTTGACTTAGGGCTGTTCAACCTAATCGGCAAATGACAGACGAGATGCATAGCATACATGATACGCCAGCTGCCAGTGCCAGCTTGTCTTATGTCATTGTCCCGCAATCTTGATACGGATCTATCAGTATCATCTATATGCCAAATTAGCCGGATAGATCCTTAAAAGTTAACTCCGAGATAGTAAACTGTAAGGCTCTGTCTTTCTAATCTGGAGTTGCGTAATAGTTCTGGTATACAAGTTACAACCGTTACAAAGGGCCGCGTCGGCGCGTACTTGCATGTCTTAAGACTTATGTCTCGCGAGTCGCAGCAGCGATATCATATATGCCATATGGACCATGGTTTCTTCCGCCAGACTAGTCGGAAAGATCTTTTTCAACTTCCGAGACAACTATCTGGTCTATACGTCGTCATCGTGGTACGGTTAGCAGACCGCTTGCATGAAAGCATGTAGGCATGGCTCGATCGGTTATCAAGTCGGTGTCTGAGATGGGAGTGGCCCGTCCAGCAAGGGGCAAAAATTAAAATCATGTGGCGTACCAGGCCACAACACAGCGACGGCTTAGAAGTTAGGCAGCAGTTGAAACGCGGCGGAAGTCCATACGCAGGCAGCAGCATACAAAGTGATGGCCATGTTGCGTCCTTGAACTTGTCAAACTCCACCAAGCCGCTAGCAGCACGGGGCATCATGCATCTGCACCGTTCTGCAGACTGCAGTCACACCCGTTAGTAGTTACATCTATGATCTCAACGCTCCAGTCCGTTCCAACTTCCCTTGATGTACAAACATCAGTGGACGTGGCATCCTGAGGTATGTTTGGCCGTTCTCTAGTGCGTCACTGTGCTTGTCACGCAGAGACGGGCGGGAGCCGCGGAAGAGAGGGCCGGAATCCGGTGCCCGCTTCAGGCAGAGTTTGGTTGCTTGTATGTAGCACCTCTCTGGTCAGAGGCGCCGAGCGGATGGCAATGCAGGCTACTCAAGCTGTCACTTGAACGGCCGAGTCCTGTCTCTGACGAATGCACACCGAGGTGACGCACTGACGATTGTCACCCAGATCCATTTCCTTATTCACACATGTTTTACTCCTATACTGCATGCCCATTGCCGATAGCCTATCCTAAGACACGTGCTTATCCCGAAATTACGTGGTATTCGCCTATTCACGCAACTTACACCCTAACCTCCACGTTAAATAAGTACTTGCCTCTTCATTATACATTGTCTGTCAATTCACATGTACTCCCCCTATCATGATATCATCTATGTCGCTCATCCTTGCTCGTTCAACGACAGTGGACACCTCGGCGAGCAGCCGCCAGCGAGCGCATGATGGAACTTGAAGGCTAAGCGATCAATCTCAGCAACATGCACTACTACCATGCGTGCAGCAACAAGCGTAATAGTGCTGGTACTGATACAGTGATACTACATAACTCGGGTTTTGTACGCTTGGTCTGGAGGAGAGAAAGCGTTGCTTGGCCGCCTCAGGCGCTCCGTGGTATGGTGCCCTGCCTGGTGAGTATCGTTCAAACATTAACCAATGGTACTTGCCCCTAATGTCATATGATGCATAACGTCATGGCACGCCGCAGATGTACTTCCCTTGGGCCTCAACAATGCACACGTTTTGCCTCTTTAACATGTAGTCATGGTCGACCGTCGTCGGTGTCACCCCTATGCATTACACATTATTGCCAATTCACACTTATACCCACGGCTTACACCTGCATTGCAGGCCGTTGACCTCACCGTGGTCCATAAGTAACTCTATATTACATCTGTTCGCTTCTTCACGCATGTCCATACTAAACTGCAGTGTGCACATTGCTCAAGAGTCAAGGCTTGCCGATTCACACGTCCTTACCAACTTACCCCTACATCGAGGCGTACGCGCCGTATGCCCGCAGCCCAAAATGATTCACAGATGTACTCTAGTCTCTGCAGACTGCAGTCTGCCCCTACCTCGAATAAGCAGCAGGCACGTAATTATAGGTCTAAGGTATGCAGGCCGCAGGCGTGCTACCTACATGTGCTTCACCCAATTAGTCGTTCAAGAGACGACCTGCAGCCGGAAGCCTCACCGCCTCTTCCGGGCAATGTTTCTGGCGCGCGTCGCCGCGTGATGCCAAAACTTAAAAGGCATCCAGATGGGGTCGTATATAGTCACATGCGGAGTAGTGTCAAATGAAATCAAGTCAAGTATGGCCACCGCATCAACGGCCCGTCCCACCTCCCACAACTCGCCGCTTCGGTGACCGACTAGGGGGTGGGAGCTGCATCATTATTCCACGCAGAGACAAGTTACACCCCGAATGTCTTGGCGCAGAGGGTCCCGCTCCTTTTCATGCGGGCTACATGTAATACATAATACATATGTAGGTACATAGGTAGACTAGGTAGGTAGGCGGATGGGTGACGAGTTACCAGCGACCACAAAGTTACCACAACAGAAGGTTCTTTAGGTCTGCATGTGTGACAGCTGCAGTGCTTATAGCCGGGGGGGCGGGGGCGCTACGCTGCACAAGATGAGGGTCAAAAATGCAAAGACGCAATATGGAATGTGAGACGAACAACTGCAAGTCAATCCCTGCAAAACCTAGACACAGAACACAAAATGCATAATGCAAAGTATGAAAAATGTGAGAATGCCTGGCCGGTAATGGTATACAGATACTTGGTCGTTCACCCGACTTGGTGGTGTGAGTTTTGTCGGCTTTGAACAACTTTAGTTTGGACATGGACCCAATCAAAAACAGCCCCCCAGGCTCCAGCCCTGACAGAAAGGCGGGGCCGCGCGGGAGCTGCAGACTTTATCCGAGTTGCATGGAAGCCCGCATCAATCTTCGATCACGTGATGTGCCGCCCTGTTTTGGTTCGCGGGACGGCCCTTGACTGGGGCGCCAATCAAGTCAGCCGATTGCGTTTTAGTGCCGAATTTTCGCGAAAAAATGGAAGGGGGGGGCCTTATCGGCAGTTCCTCCACCTATGAG
>SRQG01000501.1:0-15895 GCA_018360325.1 Claviceps aff. humidiphila group G2b
CACAAAATTCGACGACACCGGTAGAGTATGATTTGAGGGGATTGGTCAAATTGAGCGAATTGGGAGATTGAGCGAATGGGATGCCTGGAGTCTTGAGGGCTGAGGCGGCGGATATTGGAGAATGTTGGTCGCACGATTTCCGTTTTTAGTCACGTGATCCCCCACCACTGGAACCGGGCCCCTTCCACTGCCAAGTCCACTGGAAGTCCACTGGCACAGTTCTCACACTTCCGTTTTTTTCGTTTTTCGTTTTCCGTCACCGGATCGTTCCCTCTCAACTGCATTCCACTGGCCACCTCTGGAACCCCCCGTCCATCACTGGAAACTGACCTGATTCCACTGGCAATTCCACTGGCAAGTCCACTGGCAACAGCACTTATTCCACTGGGGTCCCCCATCGGCCCTCCGCTACGCTCCGGGGCTGAGGGACCTACTACAAGTTGTATTTACATAATCCAAGAAGACCGTAATTTGGCAAAACTGAAGAAATCGTGCGGCGACGCGTAGCGGAGGCGCACATTTCGTGTTTGCCTCTATGCTCGAGTTCTAACTTCTCAGTGTGGAGTCTTCCTGCCTTCTCCTCTGCCCATTGGTCAGCATCCTGGAAAAAACACACGAAAAAACACACACCACGTGAACAGTTTTGCCTATTTTTGGCGCGCACTGTCACAGCTTCGCGTCACTGCATTTTATTAGTAAAGCTGAACTAATTTGCGACGATTCCTGAAATGATGAGGAAGTAAAGCGAGGCTTTATTAGTAAAGCTGAACTAATTTGCGACGATTCCTGAAATGATGAGGAAGTAAAGCGAGGCTTTACAATTATGCCGGGTTTAGGGTAGGTTTTTTGTGAGGGGGGCAGAGGGGACAGAGGAGGAAAACTGCGAGAAGTGTGGATACGCCTGGGAAGTTGTCCGTGATTGGTTGACAATGGCTTAGGTAAGGCTGGGAAGTACTCCGTACCTAACATGTGTGATTGGTTCGATGCGTAAACGCGCCACCGCCCAGACGCGTCTGCATAACAACAACTTCCATCAACAAAGGCCCAACTTAGCAAGGCCCAACTTAGCCAGCGCTCAGACGCGTCTACGGTCTGCATAATAACAACAACTTCCATCAACAAAAGCCCAACTCTACCAACTTCAACCATACACAATCATCCAAATCCATCAAAATTGAAACCTTTTCGTTGTCAAAATGCGCTGCCTTCTTCCACTGTCCAGTCGTTCCTTCCATCTTGGCCCCATAATGGAGTGTGGCCCCAATATGCCTCCTAGCACACCACCCGGAACGAAGGAATGCAACAGGTGCAAAGCTACGAAACCGTCCGATGAATTTATCGACAGCCGGAACGCGAACGGCGGCTCCAGAATAACTCTCGCATGTGATGCCTGTCGTGCTAAACGCGCACAGTATGCTCGGCTTAACGACTGCAATGAAGACGGGACATCGGTTCGTTGCGCCTGTTACGCGTCATGTCATACTCACAACTAATTCATGTATAGCCATCGTCATCGGTCCTACGTACGCCGACAGTTGAGAGACCGAAGCGCCCCATCGCCGACGTACAGTCGCCTCAAGCAGCACGCACGCCGTCGAGGCACTCACGCGGACCTCCTCACGCAGAGTCTGTCGCCATCAGGCCCAGGCCACGCACACCGACGAGACCGGCCATCAGGAGTACTTTCATCACCCGCGCCGACGACGGTGGTCTGCTCTTCTACCCCCCCGGACCACGTCCAGGCGAGTCTTCGTCTCAGAGAGCAGCGAGAAACGAGCGTAACCAGATACAGCGCCTCCATCGGTCTGTCAGGAGAGATCCTGATGCACAACCCCCGTCACTTACCCCAACGGCGACTGAAATATATGCGAGGGGCAATCAGTTTACAGCATCACCAACGCTTCGCCAAAGTGGCGGCCCTGATCTTGACGACGTCTTCGCACCAACCTCCGCCCAGCCACGTGAATCCATTGCGCCCTCTGCCCGGCCTAGCCAATATAGGTCGACACCAACCTCCGCCCAGCCACGTGAATCTATTGCGCCCTCTGCCCGATCTAGCGAATATCATTCACCAACAGTCTCTGACGAGTCAGAAGCCGAGACCGATGACTTCGCGCCCTCTGCCCGGTCTAGCGAATATGACTCAGCAACAGTCTCTGACGAGTCAGAAACCGAGACCGAATCTAGCAATGGTTCACAAACGACACACACCCCGGCAAATCACCCGCCGGATGTGCCTCACCCAGGGTTACCTCTTGATCCCGTCCAAGTCGATGGCGAGCTAGATATGCCTTGCCTCACGGATGTCGACCAGACGCTACTGCAAAACTTTAAGGAGGCCCTCGCAAAGAACGAGTTGACGGAGTGCCCGCAATGCCTCATACGCTGGTTCACGATTGAACTCGACCGGCGGACGGGCGTCTGTAAGGAGTGTACGGATGATAATGCATTCCGAGAAAAGAATCCCCAGTTGCCTGCGCTTTGGTCCGAGGCGAATGAGCTTGATCCCGGCGAGCCTCCTGAGCATCTCGAAGCCCTCGGACCCCTCACCCCTCTGGAGGAGTGGTTCATTGCGCGTGTGCACACTCGAATGCAGGTGATGACTTATCGTGGCGCGCAGTATAAGTACCGCGGTCATATCATCAGCTTCCCAAAGAACGTGCCGACCTTGCACCACCGCCTGCCCGTGCCGCCAGGACAGCTGGATATTCTCATCTTGCGGCCTCGCAACCAAACCGATCAGCCGAACATGATCAACCAATTCCGCACCCAGCTCCGTGTGCGACGTACGGTTGTTGCCGCATGGCTCCGTCATCTGAAAGCAAACCATCGTGGGTATACCGACGTTACGATCGATGAGGATGCTCTCAGCCAATTGCCCGACGACGGCGATGTGAACGCTGAACTTCAGAGTCAACAGGTCGCGCCAGAGGATCTCGAGGATCTCGTTGCCGACATCGAGAATGATGATCTTGGGTACGATGTGTCAGTCATCCCGGACCTCGGCGCTGATGAGCCGGAACTCGACAGGCTTCGTGGCATCCTCCGCCGTGGCCAAGGTGAGCCGAACGCGTCCTCCGAAATTGCCTCGGCCACCGGGTCTCAAGGCCTTCAACTGCCAGCCATTCGTAGCACACCTATTTCCGATATCGGGTTGAAGTCGCCGATCCTGTCACTGGCTTATCCGTCATTGTATCCCTGGGGGAAGGGTGACTTCGCGACGTCTCGGCAGCGCACGGTCGAGTTCAAACCCTACGTGCAGCACATGCTGCGGCTGTCTCATGGGCGCTTTGCCCGCCACCCTATGTGGCGTTACGCGTGTTTCAACATAATGATGCGCACGCAGGCTGCGAATCGAAGCAGTTACTTCTTCAAGAAGGACAATTCCGTTAGACTCACGGTTCAAGAAATCCGTGACGCCATCCTCAACTCCGATAGTCCTGAGGCCAAAGCGCTCATCAATCGCATTATCTGTTTTTCATCCAGCATACCTGGCACACGAGCCTTTTGGTCTGCCAAGCGCCGCGAGCTCGACGCCATGGTCCGAACGCTAGGCTGCCCCGCCCTGTTCCTCACCTTTTCTGCTGCCGATCTCCACTGGCAAGATCTTGCGAAGCTCATGCCGAAATATGACGAGTGGTGTGCTGCGAGTGATGCAGGAAAGGCACGTATTGCCCGCGAGAACCTCAAGAACAGTCCCCACATTGCTGCAAGCTATTTCTGTCTCAGGTTCTCTTGCTTTCTGAAAGAGGTCCTGATACCGAAGTTTGGTTTCTCGGACTATTGGTACCGTTTGGAGTGGCAGGCGCGAGGAAGCCCTCATATACACGGCCTCTTTTGGATAAAAGGCGCCCCTACGATTGATCCCGAGCTTACGGGCTTCGCGGAGCAGGCCAACACGCACGGTTTTCTGGCATTCTGGGGTCCGCATGTCACAGCGATCAATCCTCATCCCGGTCAGCCGGCGCTGGATACAAATCCTCTCACGTCCCTCAATACATCGCCAACGTTCAGGGATATGGGTGCCATTGTAAATCGCGTGCAGAGGCACGCCTGTTCACCTTACTGCCAACGTCGTGTGCCGGCGGACCAGCAGGCCAACGTCGTGTGCCGGCGGACCAGCAGGCCAACGTCGTGTGCCGGCGGACCAGCAGGCCAACCTCCCGGGCATAAACGTCGGGGAGGCAATTGGGTGCAGGTTTCATTTCGAACGGCCTCTGCACGCCTTGCCGGAACTGGTGACTGGATGGAACCGGAACTACCGAATATTCGATGGGGCTCGGAACGATGGGAGGCTCAACCATTTCAATCGCGTGATCACCTGCGGCTGGCAGGCTAACACTGATGTCAGTCCCTGCACCTCTATAGGCGCAGTGGTGAACTATATGGTTAAGTACGTGGGCAAGGCCGAGAAACACACGCTGCCGTTCGCGCAACTCGTTCAGGAGGCCATCAATAAGTGCACGGAGCCCAATGAAAGTGGCACATCCGTCGTTCTGAGGTCAATGTTCGGATTAATTGCGGAACGAGATTGGCCTGCGCAGGAGGCGATGCATGCTACCAATGGCGATGCCATGGTTTTCTCCTCACGTTGCTTTCAAAAGGTCGACTTGCGCGATCCTGCTCATTATGAAGGACAAGTCAGGCTCCGCGCTGATGGTTTGCCCACCCAATGTCGCAGCCTGTACTCAAAGTACCTGGCCCGGCCAATTCCTGCCTTCAAAGACATGACGTACCTGCGCTTCCTTCGGTCCGTGGACTGGACCACCAGCCCCATGCATATACGAACTCGGGCACTGGAACGTATATTGTGTTTCTACCCTCCGTACGATAGCGAAGAGCTTAGGGAGGACCGTGGTAGGGCTGTCTTGATGCTGCACAAGCCGCATTTACGGTTCAGACCTGTTGTGGATCACGTCGGCCATGACCCCGACGCACTCGGCAATCCTGACGAAGAGAACTGGTCGTGGTCTGACGCATGTGAGCGGTGGTTCGCGTCAGCCACAAACCGCCAAAACCGCGAAGTCGAGCACTACTCAACGGATATCCCCGCCATGGACGTACCGGACTCCAACGACTCCGGCGAATCGAACGACCTGGAGGTAGAGCCAGAAGAGTACCCGCTGACGTTTGCTGAAGTTGTTGGTATTCGTCCTGCGGACCAGCTTAGACAGGAGCAAGTCGAGAACCTCGGCAATCGTGACGTCGACGTCCAATGTGACTGGCAGCCTAACGTCGTCGACGAGGACGGTCACGGCCATCTTGAAGATGCGGTGAGAGACAAGCTGCTTTACTGGCCGCGGCTTAAGCAGGTTACTGTTCCCGACGTGGCCGACGTGGCTTCGCAACCCGATGGAGATCCCGGCGCCAGCCTGAACCCTCCACAGCGACGCGTGTATCGGCACATTGTCAGCCATATTGAGTCTGTCATAGGTCATCGGGCGCCGGCGCGCATTCCTGATCCGATCCTCATGCAGGTTGATGGCCAAGGCGGCACCGGCAAAAGCTTCTTGATCAATGCCTTAGTCGCCAGGCTCGAGCAATTGCGGCAAGGCTGCGTGGCATTGGCGGCACCCACTGGCATAGCCGCTTTGAACATCGGTGGCGCGACGATCCACTCGCTGTTGCGCCTCCAGGTAGGGCAGACCAGTGACAACTCCTACACGCCGCTTGAGGGCGACGCGCTCCTTAACGTGCAGGGTGCGCTCAGGAACGTTCAATTGCTCATTTTGGATGAGAAGTCCATGATTGGCTTGAAATTGTTCCACTGCATCAATCTGCGTCTTCGTGAGATCTTCCCTCAATATAGCGATAAGCCTTTTGGCGGCAGGAGCGTGTTGTTACTAGGCGACTTTTATCAACTTCCTCCCGTATTCTCAACCCCGCTGTATGTCATCCCACCGGGTTTTGTCGAATCGCCGCCTGTCGAACCGCCGCCTGTCGAACCGCTGCATAATCCGATAGTGTTATTTGCTTCACACGGCCACGCCTTATATCGCCTTTTTCTTACGACGGTGGAGTTGTCGCAGGTCGTGCGTCAGCAAGGCGATAGCCAGACCGCGTTCCGACAGGCGCTTCAGGGTCTTCGTATTGGTCGCCCATCTGTTGCAAATTGGCAGCTCCTGACCACGCGTGTTCGTGGTTCTCTCGCTCACGCCGAGGTGGAATCGTTTCGTGACGCTGTGCACATCTACCCCACGAAGGTTAGGGTTGCCGAGCATAATCGCGACCACATGCTATCTCTTGGGGTGCCAGTCTTTCGGATCGAGGCCGATAACACGGGTCTGAAGGCTGATCAGGCTGACTCGCAAATAGCCGGTGGTCTTTCCCAGGTTCTTCCTCTTTGCATGGGCGCCCGAGTGATGCTGACGACGAACCTGTGGATCGAGAAGGGCCTCGTTAACGGGTCTGTTGGCACAGTTGTAGATGTCGCGTGGGAATTTCGTGTTCGGAACCGGCCTTGCGATGAGGCTCAGAAGAGGCCGCCCGCCGTACTGATGGTGCGATTTGATTCTTACACCGGCCCTCCCTCTCCCTACTACGATGATCCAGACTGGGCGACCGTTGTTCCGATCCATCGGAAGGAGAGCCGGTTCATCTTCAAGCGCTTACCCTGCACTCGTACGCAGTTTCCCTTGACCGTCGCCTACGCCATCACGGTCCACAAGTCGCAAGGCACGACACTCGATCGCGCTGTTGTCGACGTCTCTGCCCGTGACTTCACACCTGGGCTGTCTTATGTGGCTGTCTCGCGCGTCAAGACGCTGGGCGGGATCATGTTCGATGCTCCTTTCGATCATCCGTCCATATGTGCCAGGGTCACCCCAGAGAGGGATCCCCGTCGAGTGGATGCCGTACGCCGCCAGAATTATCATCTGCCCGCGGATGCAGATGAGGTTGATTAGTTGTAAGTCTCTGAACCGTGGGCTGCTTATCTGGGACGGCAACTTAGACTCGTGTTACAGTATGTTGCAGCAAGGAGCTTACATTTCTGTGCTGATTTGTGCGGGAGACGCGTGTTTCATGTGTTCTGTATATTTGGTCTAATTAAAATTAATTGAGCTGGTAAACGGAGCCAAGTCCATTGTCTTTGACGAGAGATCCGTGATCGATAGTGAAAGCTTTTGTGACGATGCGAGCGCAGCGAGGACAGCCCGCGGCAGCGCCCCCGGAGGGCCCCCGGAGGGCCCCCGGAGGGTCGCCGAAGGCAAGGAGGAAAGGAGGAAAGGAGGAAGGATTCAAGGAAGTCTGAGCAGTGGAAGGGTACCTAAGGTGTACGGAGACTCGGAGACCCCTTCAGTATTGCCTACCTGTTAGACGTTTCTTTGACGCCACGTATTACATATATCACCGTCAAGTGTGGTCACGTGAAACCTCGGCAGCGGGACCCTTCAGCTTTACTACCTATAGTCCCTCCGGACTTCCCATTTTATTTGTCTTCGGGCTACCTAAGTACATATGTATGTACATCTATCCAAGAAGTCCTGTACTGGCATGGAAGAATTCTGTAAGGTAATTTTACATGTGAGCTGTGAGGAATCGGATATCCCTGCCGACCCGGCCAAAAGGTCAGAACACTAAGCTGATGAGAACCAGCTTAGTGCGGGATAGGTAGGTATATAGGTACATGCAAACGACGGACAGAGCATACGGGTAACCGTCACAAGCATGGTCATAAGATCTTTCCTGATCTCAGCTTCAGAGTGCTAGTGTATATACGTATGTTACATACAAGAACCGCGGTGCGCCGTGTGCTTCTCGTTGAACAATGTTGGCCAAAGTGAAGGAATATTCTGCGGCCAGTTGGCCCTCCCTCCACTCATCGATCAGCATAGATTCATAGAAACCGTCTATACCTGGTCACAGCTAAGTAACACCAGTGCCTTGAAGTCGACAAGAGCGTCCAGATCTTCGAGGGCACTGGGCCCTGGCCTCTTGACGATATCGGTCCGATTCTCGTGCATATGCCTCTCTTCTTCCCCGTTGCAGCTGAGAGGTGCGGATTCAAGGCGGGTATCAAGTGTGTTCACTGTCCCATTCTGGGCAAAAGATTACACAATTTATATAACTCGACATACCTCGTCGTCAGAGAGGCTCACTATCATTGCGACCCCACAGCTTGACTGTTCGATCATGACCGCCGCTTACTATCCATCTGCCATCCCTGCTATAATCTACACTTGCCACGGGAGCTGTGTGACCGCTTAAGGTCTGCACCAAGGTCCAGTCGTCTGCGGAGAAGATCTTGACGTTCTTATCAAAGCCGCTCGAGATAAAAAAGGTGGCAGATTTCTTGGGAATCTGCGCCCCCTTTTCATCCAAACCTGGTGGGTTTCCGCTCAAAGGATCATCCAGTCCTTTGAACCATCGCATGTCCGAGACTGCGCTGAGATGAGCTCCAATACCGCCTGTGCGCTGCACCTTGCGGACATCCCAACATTTGATCCACCCATCTGCAGATCCAGACAAAACTCTGTGTCCGTCTGAGCTCCAGTCAAGTGCGTGTATAGGCTTGATGTGCCCGTCAAGGTGACCGTCAAGTATCATGACTGTCCTTCCAGATCTTAAATCCCAAATGCGACCGATACTATCCAGGCCGGCGCTCGCCAGCAGTGAACCGTCAGTGTTGAAGCTCACGGAATACACACCCCGCGAGTGCCCTTCTTGCAGAAGCACCTCGGTTCTACTCTCTACATCCCAGAGCCTCCAAGAAGTGTCTTCAGATGCCGAGGCCAGATAGCGGCCGGATGGATGAAATTCAACGCGACAAACGCGCTGCGAGTGCCCCTGCAGCGTAGCTAAGGGGGTATCCTGGTTGAGGGACCATAGATGTACTAAACCCTCTGCTCCACCAGAAGCCAGATTGACTGTGTCAGGAGAAACACCATTCTCCGGCAATGTAGCTCCAGGCAGCCAAGAAAGTCCGCTTATTTTGTTTGTGTGGCCGCGAAGGTTCATCTTTTCAGTCAAGTTTGGTATCTCGACTAATTTGAGTTGTCCGCCCCAATTCCCCACAGCGATGAGCTCGCCGTTCGGGGATATCCTCGTCATGCTGATGTGTCTCTCTCCGAGAGTTTGACTACCTTGGAGCTCAAATGCTTGAAGCCTCTCCTTGATTTGTTTTCGAAATTTGACATGTGTTCGCAGAGGAATCGTGGCCTCCTGTTTTTGGAATTCGACTCTCCGTTTTGCTCGCGGTAGCGAGTATCGGGCTATATTGATTCGGGCGTTCAGGAGAGTGTCGCCACCTCTCGAGTAGAATTCCTCTTCTTGTTCATCCGCCTCACCCTCTGCCGGGGCGTCTTCCATGGTGATGTCACCATTCTCAATACCACTGATCTCGGCTTGTATTGTCATCAACTCACGCAATCGATCGCGACGGTCGCCAGGGCCCTCTCCAAAGAGGGTCATGGGCTCTCCCATTTCTCGAAGTCGTGCGCGCACGCGGCCATCATCAGTGGGCACGGCGATCGTTGCAGCAAGTCGCTTTCGATTGAATTGGTTGAGAATGGCCGAGGTCTGCTCCGGTGCACCGCTTGGTCCTGTCATCATATCGTAGTCCTGATCATCCTTGAGGTCTTCCAAGACAATACCTGAAGGAGGCTCGGGATCTTCCACGTACGCCTGGCGCGATGGATGCATCATCATAATGAGGGTTGTCGCAAGCGACAAACCGCGTTCGAGGACGGCTGTAGTATTCTTTCGAAATGCTGATAGACAGTGTTGCCTTGCCTCAGTTCCGAGGTACAGCGTAAGGAAGAAGTCGAGTGATCACGTCGTAAGTTCCATGGATCTTCATTTGATACATAGGTATTGGGAAGCGATGGGATAGTATCCTACCTCGCCAGAATTCGCAAGGTACATAGGTACCAGGTACTTAGGTTAGGTACATACGGAGTATGTAATGTCGCTCACTTCAGGTCACGTGCCCACACCGAGTCCTTTCCTGCTCGTCGCGACTTGGAGTGACATTGACTCAATTGACTCACTCACTGATGAAGGCTCCAAAAACAGAGGCCTCAAATGCTTCGAAATGCTTCATCGCGTACCCGATGCCTTTGGACATTCACAGTCATCGAGCTCAAGTACAAGGAAAGTTTGGTCTTAGGCATTTAATTGACGGAAATCAGGTACATAGCCGCGATCTCAGTCAAATTACCGTTGCGATAAACGATAAACGCGATGTAGCTCTTTGTCACCAAGGCCATTGTTGTTATGTATTCCTATTTTGAGCCACTTGCGCAATGAATTATTCTTCCTCAACAAGCGCAAGATAAAGGGTCGATCTCAGGCGAAGTCGAAAATCTAGGAAGACTCGTCCTAGTACCGTCAGGCAACTGCATAAGAGATGTGCGCCTTATGTTTCTATGTGGACAATTCACGGCATCCCAAGGCAAGTGGTACAAGTGGTATCATACACCACAAAGCCGCGCAGTCCCCAAATCTAATGGATGAGCATGACCCAAATACTGACCATTGTCTGCTTCAATATCGTGGCACGCCGCTCATGTCGTTTCACCGCGTTCTATTGACAGATCAATACTCTATTGAGCACTGGACCCAGATCTGAGCTTGGCCTCGTGAGGTCGGAATCGCAACCTTGACTTGCAACTGCGATACGTCCACCCCCAACTGACGAATGGGCACTGTTCTGGGGCCAAAAGCAATTGACGTAAAACATTTGAGGTAGATGAAAGCGCGCTCGTCTTGGTCACACGGTCTGGGGCGGGATCCGCGATGATAATCAGGGTCCTCGACTCCTCCCGCCGTCCTCACAGGGGACACCGACTCGAAGGAGGCGGCCTTAGAAGGCGCCGTCTATACAGTACAGTGATCATCACATTGAAGAATTCCGTCCTCTATGCTCAGCAGTGACACAATCATTATGCGTGATGGCCTCATGGAGCTCTGGGTACAAGTCATGTACTTCGGATTGACCGCCATCCAATACTGGCCTTGAACTCATTGTGAATATCTGTTACATGGTCACTACAAGAGCGTCTTTGTGGAACACTATCGAGTATGACATGTATGATGAAGAGCCAAGCCTCATTGAGGCGGCTTGAAGAGGTGGCGAGTCGTGCCAGATGTGTTGAATTAATATTAAAATAGAGCTATCAAATTGGGTCATTGAAAGCATGTCTCGCCGCCTCCAGGCCTCAAACGAGTGGTAAAGTGACACGGAATGCTGATCACATCAATGATCAATCCTTTGAGACTCTAGGTACGTAAACTGTTCGCAAATGGCCTGAATACGTACCTAGATCCTAGATTCGTGTATTTGTGAGCCACCTAACCGCCATTCCACTTCGATGCACAAAATACGGGGGAATTCATCCGCTTTTGTATCAAACATAACATCGACCTCTTCCCCTTGCCTCCACACTTGTCTCACCTCCTTCAACCTCTCGATGTTGGAGTCTTTGGGCCATACAAGCACTGGCATCGGCACGTGTTACAACGCGAGGTGGCAGACGGCGCATACGACTTCGGCAAGGCTGACTTCCTATTCCACCTTCAAGAGATACAAAACCGCACCTTTAAGCAGCGTAAGATCATATCAGCGTGGGAGAAGTCAGGCCTCCTTCCTCACAACCCGCTAAGGATCCTAGATCGGCTCCAAAATTCCCTTTCTTCGTTGACAACACAGGTAAATGAGTCTAATCTCCCTGGCTACGTGGAAGCCCATGAAGATGTAGATCTATCAGCAACTTCGCCCTTCCTTACCAAGGACTCCTTCCACGTCGACGTTCGTAACGAATACGAATACATCAACGCCTCCGACCTTAAGGTGTCAACGAAGAAAGGGCATTCTGGAGCCGATCTAGGATCCTTAGCGGGTTGTGAGGAAGGAGGCCTGACTTCTCCCACGCTGATATGATCTTACGCTGCTTAAAGGTGCGGTTTTGTATCTCTTGAAGGTGGAATAGGAAGTCAGCCTTGCCGAAGTCGTATGCGCCGTCTGCCACCTCGCGTTGTAACACGTGCCGATGCCAGTGCTTGTATGGCCCAAAGACTCCAACATCGAGAGGTTGAAGGAGGTGAGACAAGTGTGGAGGCAAGGGGAAGAGGTCGATGTTATGTTTGATACAAAAGCGGATGAATTCCCCCGTATTATGTGCATCGCAGTTATCCATCAAAAGAAGCCGTTTCTGGGTAGGGTCTGCTGGTCGGGTCTGCCTTTGGAAGTGCTGCAGCCGCTCGAACGCGAGTATATCTGAGATATAGCCCTTCGGGCTCGTGGCCAGGATAGTCTCTCCTTAGAGAGATCGTTGGCGATTCATTTCTCGGGTATGTTCACGCCGGGGATGATGATAAAGGAAGGAATCGCTCAACCGGCTGCAGAGACTGCTTCGACAGCCGTTACAGAGACTCGATCGTGAAAATTGAGGATAATTGGATTATCGACCTCGTTGAATGTCCATACCAAGCTGCCGTGGTGTAAATAGCCCACCATAAAGCCTGTTTCATCAAAATTCCAGATATTTTTCTTCAGCGGCTTATATTCGTTGAGGTACATATTTGCTCCAGGCCTCGAATCAAGAGGTGATGGTAGTACGGTCTTCCACAGCCTTCTTCTTCGCTTCCTGGTTAGAGGCTCTTTTCGCGTGGAAGATATTCGTATGCCTCCTCATGTAACGGCGGGCCCAGCGTTTCGAGACCTTCTCGTCGCGGCCGGAAGCTCTGAGAGGTAGGTACATATATACTTTTTTTTGGCAAGTTGCCAAGTTTGCTGGTTGCTGAACCCGGGGGGTGGATGAAATTGAATCACCCGCCAGTATATTGCATGTAGCCTGGGCCCAGCCGAGCATCTACATATCGAATCCCGAGGTAAAACAAAATAATTGTCAGTACATACCTATGTAGGTGCAATTTCATCAGGCTGATGAAAGATCGAATCGTATGCTGCATGGACTAGGTTATGATTATGATTGAAGCGAGGGAACAAGTCGATACGGTCGTCGGTCGGTTGATTGGTGGGTTGGTGGGTCCCACCCGTTGCGCAACTGAATTTTCAGCGTCTTCTTCCCCACAACTTTTATAATTACAACTTACAAGCCTTCAGAAGCTGTAGCCTGTACCTTACGAAAGCGACAAAAGGCTTGAATAGGTAGGTACCTGCCCAACATGCTCCCAGTCGAACCCCCTTCGCTCTTCACACCACTTGGTGAACATCACGAGTAACGACAGCATCTCTCTACATACAGGTTCTCGTCGTCTCCAGTCCATCGCCCAATGCATACACGATCGAACTTCCATATGCCATCTCCATTTTTCAAGTACCAGATGCGTGTTGCCAGCCACTGCACAATCCAGCTTCCATTCATTGCGGCGGAGCGCGCAGATCCGGAGCGACGACGCGGCTCACGTTGAACGACTCGCTTCGTTGCCAGATCCCTTCGACCACTTCTGTAATTTCTCAGTGTTAGCAAACGCTTCAACCACCGTGGGCATGACCAGCACCGCGCCAGCTGCCCTCTCTGTGATGCGAGGCCCTCAGGGCACGCCCGCCACGTCTGGAGACGAAGGTTCTGATAATGGCGCCTGCGAAACCCCTTGCTTGAGCCTGGGCTCTCGCTCAGGACGGGCTCGACTAGACGATATCGTCAGCGCAAATTGCAGTCCTATTTTGCGTGCGGTGCCGTCGCCCAGCGTCTCTGGGATTGCGAAATTGCGACAGCAAATGGACCGCCTCAGCCTGGAGCCATCTTCACGATCAAGCTCCGTGACAGGCAACGGAGGCCACTCGGGGTTTACTTCCGGTATTACAACAGCAATGAACAGCCCATCACACAGCCGGGGCCGGGACGGAGCACCAAGTGAAGCGGGCAGCGACAGCTCTGATTGTGCTTCGACTAGCTACGAGGTGAACTTGGAGCATGATTTTGTCAGCGACAACGTGCGGGAGCGTTCCGGGCACTTTAAGGTCGGCTCGAATACAAAGCGCAAGATGACCTCCGAGGATTTTGAATGTCTTCGTTGTCTCGGTAAAGGGACCTACGGAACTGTTCTTCTCGTCAAACAGCGGGCAACGGGGAGACTCTATGCGCAGAAGCAGCTGAAAAAAGCATCAGTTGTGGTGCATAAGAAACTCATTGAGCAGACCAAGACAGAACGCCAAATACTCGAGTCGGTGAATAGACATCCCTTCGTGGTAAAGCTTTACTATGCCTTCCAGGACCTCGAGAAGCTCTATCTTATTCTCGAATATGGACAAGGAGGGGAACTGTTCACCCATCTCAACACAGAAAAGATGTTCTCCGAATCGGTGACGGCCTTCTACATGGCAGAAATGATGCTCGCAATTTCTCACCTTCACAACGATCTCGGCGTCGTGTACCGTGATTTGAAACCAGAAAATTGTCTGTTGGATGCCGATGGCCATCTACTTCTCACAGACTTTGGCCTGTCCAAAGTGTCTGTTGAAAAGTCGGAGGATAGCTGTAACTCTATTCTCGGGACCGTCGAATATATGGCGCCCGAAGTGATTCTAGGCAAGAAATACGGCAAAGCCGTTGACTGGTGGTCATACGGAGCTTTGGGATACGACCTCATGACAGGCAACCCTCCTTTTCGCGGGCAAAACCACGCTAAGATCCAAGACAACATTGTCAAGCAGAAACTCGTGCTTCCCTATTTTCTGAGTCCTGATGCCAAGGATCTGCTCACGCGACTGCTGCGCAAAGAACCTCACAAGAGACTCGGCTCTAACATGCCCAAGGATCTGCAAACTCTCAAAAAACACAGGTTCTTCCGCAAGATTGACTGGAAGAAATTGGAAGCTCGTGAGCTGGACCCCCCGATCCAGCCCATGATTACCGATCCTGAGCTTGCAGAGAACTTCGCTCCCGAATTTACAGACCTGGCTCTTAGCCCGGTTCTGAAAGGCAACGATGCATGGCCGTTACCTGAGTCGAGCAAAGACGACATCTTCGGTGGCTTCAGCTTCGTGGCCTCAACGAGCCTGCTCGAGAGCAATATGTTTTCCCTAGCGAACAGAGCTTAAGCTCAAGAACGGGCTCTTCTTGACCGCACTTTGGTCGCAACAAAGTTTGTCACGGCTCCCATAAACTGGAGCACTTATTGGGGGCTAGATTCGAATTACGTTGAGCACTGAGAATTCGTTGTCTTTTTGGCCCTTTTAACATATTTTTTACACTTCGGAATCACACTTGATTCCGGTTTACATTCGTTATTTTTACCCTTTTGTGTACATATTTCTGTCATGTCTTGGAGTGTGTTGATGGATGGAGTAACTGTGAACCCTGGTCACCGCAAAGTCACATCAACGGTTTGTTCTTTGTTCATGAATAGTCAGCTCTTCTTACGATACAAGAAAGGCGGCCTTTTTGTCTACCAAGAAAACAGGAAGATAGGAATACATATGTACGACGGCTGGACAAAGTCTCGCCTCTCGAGTCATCTTGCGACAGGAACCTAGAATTAAAGAATTAGGACGCTAGCATATGTATGGCATCATGTAGACAGGGGGCGCGCATGATCGCCGAGGCTTGCTTCCTGTGGTACCTAGATGGGTTTTGCGATGCTGCCAACATTGCAAGCAACCAGACCTTTGAAACAGAACAAGATACAACAATAGGACCCATCCTGAAAGAGCAGGTCCTGCCGACGCTGTGCTTATACCTATTGAACACTATACCTACCTATAACAAGAACATGTTCGACCGTCGTCGAGCTAAGCGAGTACCTAATCCTGGGGCTCTGGGCCCCTGGCTACCTAGAGGAGGTAGGTATGTACAGTGGCCCCAAATGAATAACGCGGAAATCTCCCCACTTTTCGTCGCGACGCGTCAATTTACCTTCATCCAAAAACCAACCCATCATCTTTGAGCAGCCATGGCTACGTCACGACGCCCTTTGGAGCCATTCGAAA
>SRQG01000502.1:0-15820 GCA_018360325.1 Claviceps aff. humidiphila group G2b
TTATCTGTTTCCTAAATCGGTACTTAGAGGATGAGATTTCGACCAACATTCTGCATCGGCGAGTCTGTCAAGACTTCGTAATGTGGGACAAGACCACCTGGGATAGCGTACCAAACGGCTTCGTGCCGTCTTCATGACAAAAGAGAATGCAAAAAAAGAGAGTGACGGCGTATCCTAATAGGAAGAATGTGTGGGCACGCCTCTTATTTCATGATCGATACATTGGCGGTCCCTGAAATAGACATCGGCCTCTTGTTGAGGTGTATCTGAACCGTGAGTCCTGTTCAGGGGCCAGGCTGAACAACCAACCATGACGGCGAGTGGGTCACGAGGCGGCTGATATTGCAATGGGGGCAGGCGAAGAGGCATGAACACTCATGACGCTGTTCACACCCCGGTTGCTGTCGTTCACGCTTTTCTCCTCCTGACCAGCTGGCTTGTTCTCCTTGCTGCTGCCATTGTCGACCGAGGCAGAGACAGCGCCGGATTCCGAGGTATCTTCATCTGCCACCGCCTTTTTGCTAGGAGCTGTCCATCGACATATCTCCCACACGACGCCGGTGAAGCTCTTGAGCTTGAAGCCGCCTCGCTCCCATTTGCGGCAAGGTTTTCCGGATCGATCGAGAGCTCGAAGGCCAGCATTGATGGCTCCTTGGTTAGCTTTGGGGCCTAGCTTGGCAGCTTGTATTCTGGCTACGGCAGTATGGTCGATTGTGCCATCCTCGCTGTGACACAAGAGTATTGGTTAGCAAGAGTGTGGACTTGGGATGGGAGTATGACGGCATGCCACAGTGGCCGATATCACTCCCGACAGTAGGTAGGCGCGTCACTTTTTGAACATACAGTCTAGGCTTCTTCTTGGGGCCCGGCTTTCCTCGAATCTTGGGCATACCGTCCATTGCCGCAGCGGATCGCTTTGCCCCCTTCTTACGACCATCGCTTGGAGGTGCCATCGACGTCGACACCGGAGTTCCATCTGCCGCCGGCGTTGCGGCGTTGGACTCTGATGAGTTACCCAGCTTGGCAGCTCCAGACTTCTCAGCTGCGGGTGATGCCAAGGTGGCAGAAGGGGCTGGCGAATCGAGTGAATCTTTTGATCCATTTGAATCTTGAGGTGCTGCCAACTTAAGTTCGGGAGTCTCCGGTAGGAGGATCTTCCGTAGGCTAGCTCGAGGAACCTTCAGTGTGACGATTAGACCCGGCTTGCCACCCGATTTGCGGCGCCCATCAGCCTTTGGAGGCATGTTCGCGAATTTTGATGATGGTCGTGGTGTTGGCGTTGATAATGATGATGACGATGACGATGAAGTTGTGGGTGGTTCACGACCGGGGTTGGCGCGATGTCGGCAAGTGCCCGCAAGAGGCGTAGAGTGCTTTTTTAGCTATCGAAGTCGGTGACTGCAGAGGGGGTAGTTTAATTGAGGTGCGTCGCGTGTGGAGCGTTGAGGTTTTGCGGGACGCGTGGGACGATTCTGTAGCTGACGGCGATGGTTTGGGATGGGAAGGATGATGGGGAAGGGAGAGTTGGGGAAATGGCGTGCGTGCGGGCGGGCGGAGCGAGTTTATATTCTTGGGTGGGTGTTGCGTTGTCTCGTAGGTTTTGGGGTCATGGTCATGGTCTGCTGGTCTGATCCTCATTTTTGGTGCCGAGCGACGTCGCGTTGCACGGGAGAATCGGCTCCAAGATCCATTTGCCTTCGCGAACGCCCGCCGACGGACGTCTTTCACGGACTAATCGACGCCATCAATCCAGTGGCAATTCAAGTCCCGTAATCAGCACATTTGAGCTTCTCCCTCCGGCCTACAGAAATTCTCCAACACGGAGGATCACTGAGGCAAAATCGGCAACATCTCGAGACTCACGACTTCGCCCGGACGGCCAGACGATTCAGGTCAAATCGAGTGTCGAAGAAAGCAAAGTGCAGCCACTAGGGCAATTATGCACTGGCGCGGGCTGAACCCTACCGCTCCCGGAATTTACAGGCAAAAAAGGGGTGGGTGGGTGGATGTATTCAGACGTTGCCTTTGCTGCCTTGGCCGCGCGCATTTTTGGTTCTGTGAGAGCAGCGATGGATGGTCCATTTTACAACAGCTCAACAATCAAGTCCCTGATGAGATGCGATGCGATGCTGAGTCCTTGACTAACGGGGTACGTAGGTACACACCGGATCAGTACAAGGACCGGTGGGGATTTCCGCGATATCATATCTTCCGGCGCCGAAATCCAGGCGACGCAATCCTTGCCATTTGCTGGTGACCACTGACCACTGACGTGACACGTCGGTTGTCAGCGGCGGAATTGTGGATCTGTTCTTGAGAGTTGAGACGAATGCGCGACTTTCTTCGACCTTGAACTGCATTCCGCACAAGTTACAACAGGAACTGCAAACATCCTTTGTTCTGAACGCCCTATGATCCTTTTAAATCGCCGTTCCCACTGGAGCATCTTGGCTTTGACTGGCTTTAAGCATCAAAGTATTGGCCAAGTAGGTTGTAGGCTGCGCCACTCCATTTGGCAACAGATTCGCGCACGAAGCCACGAAGTTGGGCTGTGCGAGGACACTTCACTCTTCCAATACCTACCTAAGGTACCGCGAGGTCGTCGGCTCGCCATCTACCTAGCCGTCATGAATCTACATACAATGATTACATTTTGATGAGATTATCCTGCTCCATGGCCATATCAAGATTCCCACTTGTTATAACGGCTCGAGGCAGTATAGTAATCAACATAGGTACTGTAGCTGCCTCGAGGAATCAACGACCACAGGTTACTCCGCATAGCAACGCAATTTTGGCCACGATCTTTGAGTTGGCAGTAGTGTTGTTAGCGTCGGGTACAATTTCATTGTTGGCCGACGGTCCAGGGTTTCACTCGCGAGTCGCAACTTCGCAAGCCACTCCCCCCGCTTTAGCACCGCGCCGAGCAAAGAAAAGACAGAGCGGCAAACAATGTCCCCTACATCGAACCAAGAGAAGACGATACGGTTTCATGTGCACGCGCGACTTATGAATCCAACGGATCGAACACTGTGGTGGCACCGGCTCCCTGGTTTTGACTCCATCTGCAAGCATAGCGGAGGAGCGCTGGTGAAGAAAAGAAGTCGTCACGACGGAAAATATTGGAGCAGCCAGGATGCCTTGTTCAGAATTCTATTCGATTATTCGTCACTTCATCGTACACTACGAGGGGGTTGATCGCTCAAAAGCCGAACCTCTCCATTAGAATCTCCGCTCGTAAACGCCTGAAAGACCCTGGAGCATGGAGGAAGCCCTACCTATATAGGTAGCTTGATCTCTTCTCGCGAAAACAAATCCTCACGGTCCCTTCCCGGTTCCGATCGTATACCTACCAGTGGAATATGGATGATGTTTTTACAAGTCATTTCATTACTTTGCCACTTCACTCGACGAACCCTTCTACCGTCGTGCTGCGCAGGTCAATACATAAACGGGCCGACGCCCATTGAAGTTGGAATTGAATTGGTGACACCTGACTGGCAAGGAGATAAATAAATTCAAAATTGCTGACTGATTCACTGATTATTATTAAGACCAGTAACGGACACGCTCTAATGCTGCAATTCGACGGCCGGCCTCCCTCGAATATGTCCTCAACATTACCCCACCGACCCAAGCGATTCTAGGCAAGATCTGGCTGTCTACTTTGTGCCAGACGAGTAGTGCGAGGTTATGCGGCTCAGCTCGCCGGCGGTAACGGGCATGACAGTTCCGTGGCGCGGGCTCTTAGGAAGCTTGTACGAAGTCGACTGCTTCCACGACGGATTTGCGATGTCGGCCGTCTCGAGAGGGATGTAACCCCTGCCAGCGTACTCATCCACGAAAAGATAGAATTTGGATCCGTTTACATCCGCGGGATTGGCCTTGAAGCTCGTGGGACCTTCCACTGCTCCAGTGCCGGCCTTCTTTCCAATACACGTTGCCGCCTGGCGCCATCCTGACACGGGAGCCGTCAGATTCGTGGAGCTCTCCTGGATGATGTCCACGCATCCCGTGCTGCCGCCCTCATCCTTTGTGAAGCGGTAATAAACCTCGCCCTCCTGCAAAACTGTGGAATCGATTCGTGCTTTCCCCGTGTCCTGCCAAACCTGCGGCTGGCTGAATGTCACAAAGTCCTTTGTGGTAGCATACAGCATTCGATCGTAGGAGTTTCCCGTGTGCGTCGGATCACTCGCGCCGTACAACGCTGACGCCCAAAACACAATGTACTGGCCCAGCGCATCGTCCCAGTATGCCTCGGGGGCCCAGGTGTTTCCTGCTGACTCGGGCGAAACGAGAATGTGTCGCTGCTCTGACCAGCTGATGAGGTCTGGTGATTCCCAAATCTCGAGATAGTGGCTGCCCTGGCGGGTGGCGCTGCCCCATGATGTGCCGCTCCCGATGGACAGATCTGTGGCGATGAGGTAGAACTTGTCGCCGGTATGGGCTCGCATGATGAACGGGTCGCGGAGACCACGGGTTCCTTTGGTGGACGAAAGTATCGATTGGCCACCGTTGAGCTCTTGCCAGTTGAGCGCATCGTTTCCTTGACTGGCAGCGAGATAAATCTTCTCGCCTTCGATGGTGTTGCCCGTGAAATAGGCGAACACGTATCCCTCAAGCTGTGAAGGGTCTATCGCGGCTTGTGCGCCTGGGATGAGGCCGCCCAGGCTGCCGAGGGCTGCCAGATTGGACAGCAAGAGAGGAGTGAAACGCATGATGTCGGGCGCAGTAACGGCGTGACGAAAAAAAAAGACCGGAAAGAGCGTCTCAGCGAACAAGGCAAACCTTCGTTACTCGTACGCGTGGTACAGGCTGGCTGGTGCGACGCGGAAGGGGAAAGAGAGGACGAGCGACAGTATGCGAAAGCACGCAAACGATTTCATGTTGGCGACACCAGAGCCTAGTATTTATATGGTCTAATTTCTTCCATCATGCAAACTGAGCCTGAATGGATTGCCCTTCATACTCCGTACATACATACATAACGCCAAGCTTGCCTGCCGAGGCCTCCGCTAGTCGTCAAGGGACGTTATGACAACGGCGCACGTTACTCGCCGCTCGGAGTTCGCGGATATGACATGGATCGGATTTGATCCCTCGCTGGGGCGGGCTCGTGGGGACGCTACTTCCGCAACACCCTCATTACGACGGAAATAGCCGAGCAATCTGCAGGCGCTATAATCCTGGATTCCTGATTACATATGTACTTGGGAATGGGGAATCCTGCCAGTCGTCTAGGCACACAGCCATTCGTCTAAGCTCTAGCCCGGTAGTTGAGCTATGCGACTGCCATTTAGCCCAGCTTGCATGTGGATCGTGAGTCGTGACTGTGCAGTGTGAAGGCCTCTGATTACTATGCATGTAATTGATGTGCTCTCTCGAGTTGAGAGTGCCAGAGCGGTCATGTGCCGCGTTGTCCCCGACTGCCAAGTATGGGCAAGAGCCGGTGGTTTTTCATCTCGCATTCTTGTTTCTTTTGTTATGCTATCATGTGTTTTAAAAAGCCATCGCTCAGGCGAGCATTTTTACTGATTCTTTTCTTGGCGGTGATTGCTTATACGATTAACAAATGCCATGGGCTTTCAGCTGATGACGCCCTCCTGCGCTCTCTTTACACCCCTTTCGACGCCAAGTCACCCGAGCTTGACAATGAATTATCATCCACGGTCGAATACATCCCTCGCATTATACATCAGACGTACAAAACCAACATACTACCTGAGGCGTGGGTAGAACCTTATCAGACTTGTTTATATTTCAATCCAGCAGACAAATGGAGACGTGTTCTCTGGACGGACGAGACGTCGCGAGACTTTATTCGGGATTTTTATCCTTCGTTTCTTCCAACATACGATGGCTATCCCTACAATATTCAACGAGTTGACGCGTTTCGATACTTTGTGCTGCACTACTACGGGGGCATCTATCTAGACCTCGACATCGGCTGTAAGAAGGATCTATCACCACTCCTCAAACAGCATGCCTTCTTTGCCAAGACGGAGCCGCATGGGGTGAGCAACGACGTGATGGGCATGGAAAGGGGCCATCCCGTGTTTGCGAGTCTCGTGGCGGCGCTTCAAGAAAACGACTACCGGCGCGGCACCAAATATCCGACAGTTATGATGTCCACTGGACCGTTGTTTGTCACGAATCTATTGCTCGACTTTTTAAAATCGCGGCTTCATGGCCAGGTCGCTGGCAGTCAACAAAGTCAACACCCGGAGTCACTGGTAGCCATACTTCCCCCAGTGTTATACGGCACGTCGCCATATTCCTACTTTAGGCACTACGAAGGATCAACTTGGCACAGCTGGGACGCCAGAGTCGTCTTAGCCATCAGCCGCCGGCCGGCTTTATTCGTCGTGGGTGTGTTGCTCTCGGTTGCAAGCTGCACGTGTATTCGATATAGAAGGAGAGTGCCAAGACGGCCGTATGCATCTGTGGCTGTTGAGGTCTGATGCGAATGCAGTGGGCTGTGGAACGTCTTGGCACTGGGCAGTGATGGTACCACAAATCGGGATGACGTTTTTGCTTCGACGCGGCTTTCGGCTCCGTGCATCTTGGCCTGATCCGTCCTGCATATCTTTCCGGCTGGCCCTGGTCTCTTATGTTTCACGGAGAGGCCCGGAAATCCGGGCCGCCCTTGTCTTGGTCCTTGTTGCACTTGAATTCCTTTGTCTGGGCTGCGTCAATTCATCACATTGGATCGTGGTAACAATTGATGCTTTTGGTGTTTAGGTGCAGATGGAGTTTTGCGACGCAGTATGCAGTACTGTAACGTTGTATGTATTTAGTTTTCAGGTATAATGTAGATGCACTTTCGGGACTTGTCGCCTTCGTGGGCGCCTCCCAAGTTTCTTGTGTCGTTATCATTTAAACGCCTTGTTGTTTTCCACGGTGAAATATCACAATCCCCTGAAATGATGGCCGTTCGTCCGTCTATCATCAGATTGATCCGTCTGGCTGGGCGCAATTGACCGAAACAAACTTTCGCGCGTTGCCCAATTTGTCAGACCTAAGTTTTGTGCGTTTGCTGACCTCTGTCATAAAAGCAAACTTGTCATGCGTCAGTAGAAAGGCCCAGACTGTTCCCACTCACAATGCATCGTGATTCATGGTGTTTTGAGTTTTTTTGGCCTCATGCTCAGCACGTGTACGGTGTTGTGCACCTACATACCTTACCTAGACAGGTAATTAACACCAAGCCAACAAGATCCTTTTCTAGATCCGCAGCAGCACCAATTGGCAATTGGCAATGGCCATAGCGTGTGCATAGCCTTGGCGAGTTCCGTCATCACTCCTTCAGCCCCATTATTACCGCGTTACGTACAACTTACAGCCCCCTTTTGGCTCATCTTCTCGTACATTGCAGGATGATTGCGCACTTGCACAAAGGCAGTGCTTCAGACGGACTTCGCGACATGAAATCACCCACTTCAACACTTGGCACGCTCTACGCTATGTACTCGATGGTAGCGACTTGGAGTGACATGGAGAGCAAACAAGAGTGCTTCATCGCGTTCGCGTAAAGGGTTCCTTGCTGACCTACGGCATCCAGGTAGCTAGCTTGTCATACAGAGTGCCACTGGGCAAACTCATCCACGGAGCTCAACCCGATGGAAACAGTTCGATCTGAGGCAAATTTGATGGAAATGTCTCTGTATTCTGTAACTGTATGTAACTTTTTGTTGTCAATTGGCAATTGCTGGTACTCCGCACATATGTACCTCTCCTATTCAAAATAATGTGCCCGCTCACCACAACTTGCAAGCTGCGACGCGATTGGCCGCAAATCCCCTGTCAGTGACTTGAGGTGAGCGCGCGCACAGCCTTCTCCTAACTCCTGATGGCGGCGGTGCCTCCGTGTTATAGCCCATGGGCTATACCTAGGTGTGTAGTCGTCCGTGAAAGAGAAACGCCAAAAAAGGATCGTTGCTTCCCTTGGGAATAACTTGGGATGCATGACCCGCGTCTTGGTCAAGCTGTCACGACTTTCGTAATCGGCCTGGCGTCGGGGAAAGGGAAGTCGTGTCATGATCTGCTCTGCCAAGGTCAGCGCTGAGCGGGTGCGAAGGCCACGTGATCGCGGCGGAAGTGCAGAGAACTCGGATAGGTACATGCACACATAGGTGCGCCCGCCCTGAGGCCTGTATCGTGTACGATTGGCTCATGGAGTTCTGCCGCTGCGCCTTCCGCGACTTATTGCATACCTACCGAGGCAAATATGTACATACAGTACATATGCATGTGTATGTATGTGCATATAGCACCAAAAATACCCGGCCGCAACAACCATGGGCACCATCAGTGAGTCTGATGATTCTGATCACCCCATGCAAGCTGCCCACCCTACAAGTTCTGCACCCAATCGCTAGCTGAAAAGCAAAGGATACAACTTACAAGTCAGAACTTTGCTAGCTTGTTGGCGAACAGCGCTATTCCGGTTGAGTTGTGATCGAGGCAGGAGCTCTGGCTCACGCAACGACGTTCTGAACAGCACATCGACGCCGTGTCAACACACACATGTCCCTGCGTGGCGAATCCTGGGATGTCCCGAAGCGAGATAGGACTTTGATATGTTCTACCTATAAAATCTCCCCGGAATGGAACGATGAGAGCTATACAGAGAGTTTGAAGAGCAATAGCTTCATTCTTGCATCCCTATCCTCGTCTTACGGTAGTCGTTCTTACTTACCCTGGAAGATTAGAAGTACCAGAGACTCAAGTCTACTCTAATCCTAGAGCCCAAACTACGTCACAACAACGTAATATTCCAAGTTGCACGGAGTACTGGTAGCCTCTGAAGTGCTGCTCATACAGTGTCCATCGGAGAAGATCATCTCCGGACTCACTCTTGGTTGCCAGCCAGCGTGTTGAGACTTCGAAGCGCTCTGTTTCCCGCGATTACCCCCCACCCCCTCCTTCGCATCGCGACGGCAACTGGTACGACCCAGACACCCATAACAAGCCGAGTTTGATCATTGATGACATGCTGGGCTTCACAATAATCTGAAATATGACTTGTCGCCGACCAAGGAAAGCGTTGGTTCCTTGTGCCTGCGGACATGTATGAGGGTGAGAGACCGTCAGGCTGGCAGCTGACCCACGCTCTTATGTCCATAAGACTCCATTTTGCAATCAAGTTGCAGTCGAGGGTTGCACAAATGATGACCATTTCGCTCACCTTCCTTTTGTGTCTCATTCTGACGAACTAATCCAGGCATCATACGTGATCGTTCTACTTTCCCTTTTCCTAATCTTTTTCTACGTCCTTTTTTTCTTTCGCGCATCAATCGGTTCAGTCCATCGCGAGCAAGCTGCGTGTTCAAAAAGTCGGATGCAAAGGGGAACCATCGCAGCAGGTTCAACCTTGTTTTTGTCTGCAGTATATTCTCTCAGCGAGAATGGCGCAACAATCCTTGTCGACTTCGGCGGAAAACGGGAATGGGAAAACCCGGTCAAGTCCCATGGTGACTGTATGTCAATTTCGACGTTCGTTCACCATTTACTACCTCTGTCCTCATCTCTATGGCTACAAGTTACAACGCCTTGAGGGACGAAGTTCAAAGCCCCGTTCTCCAGAGCTAACAATTGCGATTTTAAAGCTCACTTGGGGAGTCTATGGGAAAACGGACCGTGTCCACTTTGTAGAGCTGGACACGTACTACTTTCTGGACGGCCGGCCGTAAGCATTATCAGACAGAGGGGGCGGGAACTGATCGGGGGAGCTTTCATCTCGCCTACGCTTTTTTTGTTCTTTCTCCTTTCTCATCTATGAGCCTTCCAAATTTGACTGGCTAATTGGCGTACTCGTTCACAGAGAGATCATAAGCCTCAACATTGAGTCCTCCATCAGAGTCAACGTATTTTGCTATACGTGAGTGAGAGTCCGTTACTGTCCCCTGAACCTTGAAACTTGTGAGATTACTAACGAACTATTCACGTTACCATTTCTTCTTCTTCTTCTTCTCCTGAGTCTTCTTTGCCTCTAGTGATCTTCCAGATGCGCCACCAGTCCTCGTATGCGAAGGGCCTGCCGGTATCATCAGGTTCGCTGCTCAACAATTTGGTGCGTACCGAGTGCAGAGCTACCAATACTTGTTTGGAATGGATCCCCCATTATTTCATCCCGTTTCGCAATAGTATCCTGGGTGTTGAAGCCTGCCGAAAACAAGATGATGAAAGGTGTACGTCAGAATGTTCAATTAGGCCCGTCAAGGGCTGCATCCGCATCTCCTTTCGACAAGAACAAAGCAGTGGTGGATGCATCGGTGAGGGGTCTCAACCCATTCGCCAAGCTGCGTCACGCGGCTCGAGCAAGCATCCGCATGCTATGTGACTCGTGAGTCAAGTGAAATCGAGCACATCATGAGCATACTGCGGGTGCAGCAACGGGAAAGCGGAGCCCAAGACAGCCATGACGCAGGCAGGGTAGATTTGCCATTTTCGATACATCATATGTATGTCGAAGTGATTGACAAGGGTGTTTCGGTCTTGCTCTTCAGTCACTTCCACTTGGTCAACCTCAATCGGTCCAATGCGATCAGGGCGATCCGGGAGCAAACTATCAGATGTGACATTTTTCCGGGACTGTCGTTGTAGTTTCCTCGCGCCACCGCCATAGGCACATTTACTTAAGTCGTAAACTTCCCTGATTTATCGCAGCACAATCTCTTATCTGTTATCTGTCATCATTTTCTCGTCCCCTTCATCATAGCACACGGTGCATTTCGTAGACATCTTCCATCATGGCCACAAGTCTATCACACCCGCTCTCAACATGCCAACGGCAGAAAAGTGGCTCTGCTGCTGGAAGCGCGCAACCCGAATCGTTCCCTCTTACTTGCGACCCGGTGCCAGCATCGCTAAGAAGCCAATTTAGCGGACTCGCCGCGTCGGTAGAGTCTTGATACCACCTTTCCCGCACGTTGGTCAGGGATGAAGCGCATCTCGGCCAAAAGCCAGCACCACGAACAGCAGATCAAGGCGCAGGCTGATTCAGGACGACGCATCCCCGCCATCCGCGACGAACAGCTTCGGGGTTCGATTCGGCAATAGCGGCCGCGCTGAATACATCGCCGGTGATCAAGACCAAAACGCTGTGATAGCAATCAGATGTACCATCTCTGTACAAGAACCGTGGCACATGCTGTGAAGGCCGAACGGCAGGCCAATCTTTCGCCGTCAGCCTGATTGTCCCAGCAATTACTGTCAGGCGCGAGGGAAATGCTAGAAGGAAAACGATTGGGGAGAAGCGGCGACAGATATTGATTTTATGCAAGGGTATTCGTCCTGATTCGGCCGCCTTTTCACCTCTTCCTAGCTTCCAATCCTTTCTTCTTCGGGTGTCACTTGTTTCTTCACCCTTTAACTTATTAGGATGCTATTAAAAAGTGGTGCATATAAGAGCAGGTAAGAGTAGGTGGACATGGCCAACATGTATGTAGTTACTTCCATTGTACAAAGGGGCCTCCGTATACTTCGTCAAAAAAAAAGATTCTGGTTCACGACCGTAACGCCGAAAGAAAGAAATCATAAGGAAATCGGAGGCGCTGATCATGAGCACGTCTAATAAAAAGACCAACACGCAAGCCACTCCACTCTTGCTTAAGCTTTGATAAAGTTGTCGACTGTCCAAATCCCATTCTGGTACATACAATACCAATTCACGTTCATGTCACGATAATAAAGAATCGTACATAACCAAGGGAACCAGGATATCGTCTCCTGGCCAATCGTTCGCGAGAAAGACAGGCGTACAACAGGCCTCTGAGACATCCCCGCCGTTCCCCGCTCGATTAACCCCACGCGGCTCCGATCTCGCCGCATGGCCGGAACAGTTCCGGCCAATGAAGCCAGCTGGGACTACCGCATTAGGCCGGGCAGAGTCGGTACAGAGGCGAGGCGTTCGTACATTCGACTGACAACTCATTTGCAATCATGCCAAGTGGGGGTATACATACCGGAATGACCACTCGATTCCGGGAGTAAAGTCAACAATACAACAACACGAGAGGCGACACAGCCGAAAGGTGCAAATTCGCGTCTCGCGATGAGGGATGTTATCCTAGAGGCCATGATTTCGTTTCGCGTTCATCGAGACCGCAAAAGTCAATACTACGCACGAGACGTTTTATCGTCTTATGCTCCCACTCTGCGCAAGTCCTTGGTCCAGACTCCACGATTCCGTCTGCCCCTACATCCACGGCGAGGAACTCACGTATGAGCTGCGTGATGATCGCGTGGTTGCTTTTGCAAACACAGCGATGTCCAAAAGCCACGAAACCATTCAGGAATAGCGGGAACAAGGTCTGGCGACAATTGGTGCTACACTCCGCTATAGCTTGTAGGTCCCGGTCTCGTGGCATCATGATCGGATTCTCCAGCTCGTTGAGGCCGGAAAATATTCCGGCCACGGACTACTTAGGCGGCGACCGTGGCGGCGCGAGCCACGGATGATTTCAAGTTCCCTTTTTTCGAGTTTTAGATGCTGGTCAAGGGATCTGAGTCACACATACACAAACATATTGGAAATTCCTCACTGCGCCGTCCGGACTAGCACCATCCTCACCCGTATCATTTCCTCTCTTCATCTTCACTTACACCAGCCTCACCAGTCTCACTTGCAATCTTCATCGCTCGTACACCTTCCTACACATTTCCATCACGCACCTCACAATGGGCTCTCTAGACACCATCGACTCCTTCCAGGTCTTGACCGACCCCCGTCCCGAGGATAAATCCCTCCCCGCCTTCATGGTGTCCACGACGCGAGGCTTTCTTCCTCGTATGGAGCCCGTCGTCACGTTGCCGAGCGCCTTCGATGCCCTCGAGTCGCTACTCCAGCGCATGCCCGTTAAGACTCTCTCCGGAGAACCTGGCTTGCTCGCTCACTGCAAGCTGGGGGACGCGGTGCACGATGGATTCCCCGATCTCACGGATGAGATGGACAAGTTCAAAGACGACCTGCCGCTCATGAATGCGCTGTATCGCGATTACTCCTTCTTGGCGTCAGCGTATCTGCTTGAGCCGTGCCATGAGCGCTTCCTTAGGGGAGAGGAATACGGATTGGGTAGACAGGTCCTGCCTAGGAACATTGCTCGCCCCATTGCTCGGTGCGCGGAAATGTAAGTAGCCCTAAGCCCATACGGTTCGAGTTTTTTCGCCATGTGTTTCACAGCAAACCTTTTCTCAGAGTACTGACGTCGCTCTTTCTTCCTTCTTTCTCTTGGTCCGTGTTCAAAAAGTGCTGGATTCCTACCCTTCATGGAATATGCCGGCTCTTACGCCCTGTACAACTACCGTCTCGAGGACCCGTCCCGCGGCCTCGAGTACGACAATCTTCGTCTCATCCGCGCCTTCGAGCACGGCCTCGACCCATCCTCTTCGGAGGCCGGCTTCGTTCTTGTCCACATCAACATGGTCAAGAACTCCGGTCCCCTCATCGCCGGCACAGTCAAGTGCCTCGACATCGGCTCCCGGCTCTCCACCTCACTCGGCACCACCCAGGAGCGCGCCTCCTTCAATGAAGGCCTCTCCGGCATTCTCGGCGCGCTGGTCAAGATTAATGCCGCTATGGAGATCATGTGGAAAAAGTCTCGTCCCACAGAGTACACCAGCTTTCGTACCTTCATTTTCGGCATCACCTCTCAAAGCATGTTTCCTAATGGCGTCGTCTACGAAGGCCTCAACGACGACGAGCCCATGTCCTTCCGAGGCGAATCCGGCGCCAACGACTCCATGGTGCCTCTCATGGACAACTTCCTGCAGGTTCCCATGCCCGATACACCGCTGACGGAAATCCTGCAGGACTTCCGCAAGTATCGGCCCAGCAACCACAAGGACTTCCTGCACCACGTTAAGCAGGTGTCTGAGTCGCACGATCTGCGCGGGTTCGCACTTGCCCTGCGAGAGACGTCTGCCATGGACGAGCAAAAAGACCTCGTGCGTGAGTCGCGCAGCCTCTGGTTGCGGGTTCTGGACCAGGTTCGTGATTTCCGTTGGCGGCATTGGTGCTTCGCGCGCGAGTATATCCTCAAGAGGACTGCTCATCCCACCGCTACGGGAGGAAGCCCCATCGTCACATGGCTTCCGAATCAGCTGGAGGCTGTGTTGGCGGAAATGGTCAACATTGATGAGTTGTCCCGCAAGGATGATGTTCGGGGCCTAGGAAAGACGTGCGAGGTTATCATGGATGGAGCGTTGCGGCAGAGAGAGATGCTGCGGAAGGAGGTGGACAAGTACTGCGCCGAGAGGGGGATTTCACGGAAGTGAGTGCGCTCTGCTTGTGGCGCCAGGAAAGATTTTTTTTGTCATGTCCTGGCTAGTAATCTATCGCAATAGTGAGACTTTTCACTGCATCTGATGCTAAGTTCTTGAGTGTAGATAGTAGACTCAAATCGAGAGTATGGATTGCGGCGTTCTGTACCCTTTCCGTCCTTCTTTCGCCTTATTTTTTTCTTCTCATCTCCTTTAGAAATTAGTATGCTTCTTGACTATTGTTAGTCCTTGGTTTGGCTCAATGTTTTGAAGTCGTTTGGGAATTGAACTCGGTTTTGAAGAGCATCAAGTGCCGGCGGCCCGTCACATCTTTTCCTGTCTTCTTCTCCACACCTTTCTCATGTCTCTCGTCCTCGTTCTACTTTGACAGCACCTTCCTACTGTCTTCTCTGTGTCAGCACTGCAGCACTTATCCTCTTGCAACATCAACAGTCATCCTCGAGGGAATAAATACCAGAGCCACACGGTGACCAGACGCCAGCATCACGAATATTGTAGACACATAAAAAACCACCACTCAGCACACAAGTCACAGACACGAAGCAATCATGCTCACTATGAAACACCTCCTGCTTCCGCTCCTGTACCTCCTCTCTGGTAATTTCGCGGCCTCAACTGGCAAGGACGGTCAGCCGGCATCGGTTAGCGAATATGCCTACATCGTCGGGCTCTACGCCCACAGCGACAACATTGTCGAGACACATCCACGAGCAGCGCCGGTCTGTACGGGCTTGCTGCTGCCAAAAAAAGTAATTGTCACGGCCGCCAGCTGCGTTCATGACATGGATGACGAACATGCCCGCGTCGCCATAGGCCATGGGCCCAACATGACCATTCATCCCTGGGAGAGAGTCTCGTGGCCGGGCCAGTACAATCGCCAGAGACACCGACATGACATTGCCGCCATCATATTCCGCGGCACGCATCATGTCACCAATTTTGCCAAGCTTTCCGCGGATGAGGTCCGTGAGGGCGAACTTCTCACGATGATTACGCCCGGGCCAATGACCAAGGCCGGCGACGTGGAACTCCGACAGACTCAGCTTCCCGTCATCAACCACGCTGCCTGCCACCACCAGCTTAAGACCATTCTCTCCATCAAGGACAAGTTCTGCACAGAGGCTTCCTTTTCATCTTGCGCCCACGCTAAAAAACCAGCCACCGCATACTCTGTCGCCTATGCGGGTAGTCCCATTCTGCGGAATGGCGCCGTCGTGGGAATCGCCTCTGTCGGCGCGGCAGATGACGCGCAAGGCTGCCATCCTCTCGCCTTCACAATCATCAAATCACACCTGTCCTTTTTGGCACAATTCTACGACAGGAAGGAATCCCACGACGAGGACAAGGCATAAGATGAAACATGGCGCTGAGTGTTGCTGTTGTAGACGTGGGAGTAGAAGCTCCGAGGTGAGCATCACGATGAAAAGTGTCGCAGGGTATATAGGGGTGTTTACCGCACATCAGAGTGGCCAGACGGCTGCGCCCATTCTTTTGTGCGATAGTTATGAGCCCGGGAGGTTAAGACAACCTGTAACTT
>SRQG01000503.1:0-15618 GCA_018360325.1 Claviceps aff. humidiphila group G2b
CCGGAGGATTTATGAAGTGCTGACGGTGATGATGGTGATGGCGGTGATGACGGTGATGGCGGTGATGACGGTGTAACAACGTTGTGCAGCTAGTCGTAGAGTCACGTGTGCATTGCCGGTATCGGCTTCGAGGGGTCCGTGCGCGCGAGGGGTGCGCATCCAGGGGTGCGGAAAAGTAAACTGCGTCCTTGTTCGATGGCCAATTTAGGCAAACCCCAGAGACAGGGTTATTAGTGCTTGGGTCTTGATCTCTGACCTCTATACTCCGCATCTACCATTGCGGAGTAGGTAGGTAGACCGCATCTAGATATGAGGCCATTCATGCCGAATATAAAAATAGGCCTTCGCGAATCGCTCAATTTCTGATCAGTGACTACTTCCGGTCACCGCGGTACATCTCATGGGTTGAGAGAGACGTGGAACGAGTCATGCATTCGCCACTTTTAGTATTCGCGTTGCACAGTCTTGGGAGACATGGCCTTCATGATTTTGAACGGGCCTGACACAATCTTCCATCCATTGCCGGATATGTTTAAGTTGATTTTTTGCTTCGCCATGCACCCGTTTATCCATTGTGCGTCAAGGTGGCTCCCCAAACTCAATGGTGCTTGGCTGGTTGTGTGGTATGAGAAAGAACAGTCAATTTTGTATCTGTGAGAATGGGGGGACCACACATGAAGTCTCTGTGAAGGTTGGAGTTGCTGGTCGGAGATGTTATCTGGCTGGAGCAATTCTTTGGAATATTCTTCGATCGGGGATCGTTTTCTGGTCGAAACGTTTGTCTGATTTGTACTTCGCGGAGGTTGTCCATTCAATCTAGACTTTCCATAGTTGAGGCGAGAACAGTGGCATGTGAATGGCACGAACGCACCCCTTTGAACGAACAAACTGGCCCGAGCGATCGTAAAGAGTCTTTTAATCGGCAAAAAAGATCACGTAGCTTGCTTAAGTAGTTATTGATGATATTGCTCAGGAAGATCTTCGCTCATTGAACCATCCCTACGAAATGTTTGCAGGGTTTAACTCTTCGTTAATTTCGTTCAGAACAAGTCGGATGGTGATAGATGTCGCAGCAGAGTGCCCCATTCTGTTCAGGATCATCTCGATTTCTCGAATTACGATTCTAAACCAATAGTCTCTTTCGCAGTCTTTTGAAGAGCAAGACATTCTGCCTCTCCAGACAAAATCGTGATTCCTGATTGACGACTAGTAAGCGGTCCATTAAAGACAGTGTGACCAAGAGTAATCGAATATCCTTGCGGCAACCAATAATATTCAGAGTCGTCAGCGAAATGAGCATCTCTAGAGACTTGAGTGCCTTGCGTTTACGCAACGCCTGCAAAGCTCAGCGCAAGTTGTTTATTCAACCCCAAGTAACGAATTACTTGTGGATAAAGGTGCTGCAACCTACGGTCGAGTTGATGGAGATGAGTCTGCGTTGTTGTACACAATGCTAACAAGCTTTATCCAGAAATCTTTCGATAAGCAGGAAGTTGTCACTGCCAGTCAGTAGAATGTGACGTCCTTCTTTTGCGAACATGCGCGTGAGCATTTCCATTTCCTTCTCGTGACTTCAAGCGGCAGGGCTTTCCTCCAGAGTCATGCGGATGTGATGGAATCGAGGAGGAAAAGAAGGGGTTTAGCAGTAGCTGCGGCTCCTAAACTGGCTGGTCCTCACCCCCTTCCTTCTCAGATGGCAGAACGTATCAGAACTTGTGGCGTTTTCGTCTCATTGAGAAATGGAACGTTTCTGTTCTAACTCCGTTCGATGATGGTGTGTGAAAGAGCACGTTGTTACTCTTTCAAAAATTCGCCGGTCGGAGAATCCTCGAGGTTGAGTCCTGCGAGCTGGACGTGATCTCATCTCGCTGAACGTGAGTTTGACCTGAACTCCAACTGAGGTGGAATCAGAAGAATATGAATCGCGGCTATGAAGACACTGCCCTGTCTGTGGGGTTTCGTCATGACTTCAGTTCGTGATATGACAAAGTACTAAATTGCTCTTGAACTACGGAGTAAATTATTGATCAGAATAGGTTCCATGGAAAACCCCAGGTCATGACTAAGGCTGGCTGACGGTGTTCTCTAATTGGCCAGTGACAAAGTCAGGTGGTTGAAACTTGAACCTCAAGTTGTCCTCCTCTCTGTCCCCAGCTCTGTCATGACTCATGATTCAGCTCTGTCCCCGGCTAACCGCCTTTTAAATGTACATACGGAGTACATATTCCGAATACATACATATCCCGAATGTCACTGACTCTTGCAAGTTGCAACTGTGACCCCCGGAGTCAATCTCGACATGCACGCTGATTGGCTTCAGCTGCCCCGCAGCCTGATGATCCAAAACCACGCGTTTCTTTCCCCCTTTTCCTATTCTCCTGTTTCTAGATTATAGCTAACAACCTTTATTCGAATACAACGAATTGGAGGGAGTTGTGTCACTACTTAATGCATATTGCTTGTTTGCCTTTTTTGATATATCTACCCTGTTAACACAACAGTGACAACACTGATCACTTCCTAATATCAGTTTGCTTTCTGGTACATAGCACGTCGAGGCAGATAACGGCTTATACGGCTCTTCTGCTGTTCTCACGTGTGGTTGGTTGGTTCAATACTGATCGGCGATGGGGAACAACAGAAGAGCCGTATGAGCCGTTTGTGCCTCAACGTGCTACCAGAATGCAAACTGATATTGGGAAGTGTTCTCCCTTTACATATCACACATATTCTCTGGAATATTCACCCCGTACGGTCTTGGCCTGCGACTACGACAAGTTACAGCAGATCCCGTAATGGAAGAAAGACCATCCGAGCAGCCCCAACGTACTGGCACCCTGCAGTACGCCAACACCATGAAAATATTTCCAAAATACAGACGGCACATCATCACCCGCCAAGTCAAAGCCGGGATGGCGTATCTGGATACCAAGATGCACGCGGACCTTGCGAACCTTCGCAAGGACGGCACGACCAACTGGCACCGCGTTGATGACTACCGCCCCGTCGACCCGGATTACGCCATGGAAGAGAAACTGAATGACCGAATACTCTTTTACCTAGACGATTACTTGATTCACAACATCAAACGCCCAGTTCTCCACCGCCAAGTCTGCGAAGACTTCCAAAGATGGACCAAACCAGTTTGGTCGAGGGCAAACAAGAAGCTTCGGACAAAACTGAGGAACATGATGGAAACTCACGATGTCTTCTTCAACGCCCACATGCACTTGGTCCCGGAGATGCTGGCAGAACTTGTTGAACAAGTACAACGACCTGCAAAAGCAAGTTATGCAGGCCCTGCGCCAAGGTCATCACCAGCCCATACATCATGGGAGTCCATATGTACATACGTACCTACGTGTCTGGGACAAAACCCGGAGAGCCTAAGCGAGTAGGGGTACATATTCAGTAGATGGGCACACAGTTGGCAAGCGATAGAAACCCCCACGGCCTGGCCAGATATCAAAGCCTCCGAGCTTCCGGTAGTCTCATGGCGACGGAGATGTGATACACAGGTATGAAAAGACACCGATTATGATTGTCTTGTTTGGTCGACTGAGTTGGCATAGATGATAGCCAATGATAGATTCCCAGGTTAAGCCATCCGAATATTGAAGCTATGCGTAAATACAAAGGATGCAAAGTTTGAAAGGCGACGGAACTGCAGACTACAAGAGGGCCTCGAATAGTAATGATGGTAGCGTAGTCACAAGTGACATACGCGCTGCTGTCTCAAGCCATGAGGCCACGAATGCGGGTAATCGTACATGGCGTCGGACGACAATTCTCACGTCTCAACATGTACATGAGCTCGACGCGCAACACGCTCGTTTGTCCTCGCTATGCTTCTTAAGGCCGATTAGGGCAGGAGCCCGCAGCTGCGTCGACATGGAGAGGCATTCCGCTGGCGTCCATGATGCCATCCATCGAAACGGGGAAGTAGCCCAGACCGGCAGATTTGCAGTGGCCCTCCCAAGTGTCGCCATCGATCCACTGGCCGGGAAGCGCCTCACACTAGAAAGAAGGGCGTCAGTATCCAAAGCGTTTTCTTCGAATGTGTCTGCGTCTTTGCCTTTGGGTCGGGACATGAATTTGGGGTACTCACCCGTTTGGTGTTGAAGTTGAACTTGGCCTTTTGTTGACAGAAGATGAGAGAACCTGGTCAGCATATCTCCTTGTTTGTTCGCGCCATGAAGGTCATGGCCTCATCTTGCAACTTATAACACATACCTGACCCTTGAAATCGTTCCAGCAGACAAAATAGGAGAGCATCTCGTTGTGAGTCCAATCCTCTCCCGACTTCCATGACATGCAATCGCACTGCTTGTGTCTGTTGGCCGCCACAAGGGGCAACAGGAGGGCCAAAAGACTGAGGGCGTGCATGGTGATTGAGTGTTTTAAAGGAGGATGTGTCGATGGAATTACAAGGTGTGTATAAGTTAGCTGGAAGTAGTGTTTGGAAATACAGAGTGTGCGCAGGGAAACAATGACGAGTAGCGAGTGCAGCACGGAACTGTTATGTATATACGGTATACCATTCCGATTTCAAATCATTTTCCCCCACTTCAAATGCCACCATCACAGACACCTGTACCTCTCTGTACACCGTATACATACCTACGGAACATGTTCCTATCATTGACCCTTGAACTTGTTGACTCGTAACTCAGGAAGTCAGGGGTCAGGAGTCAGGATTCAGAACTGGCGACACCATTTTATGCCTAGCTGCGCGCTAAAATGAGCATGGTATCGCCGGGCACTACTCCGTAGGTACTCCGTACCTAAGGTACGCCCCCTCTTTGGCGCAACACATGGCATTTTAGTAAAGTCGAGTAGGATTCTCTGAGTACACTACTCCGTAGGTACATAGGTGCCTAAGCTATTCTGTGCACGGATATACTCCGTAGGTACGTGGTTCTTATTATGTATAGGTATGTATCTTCTAGCGAGACGTGTTACCTATGTCGTAAACATAGGTACAGACACCGTATCGGTTGTTACGTATGCACTGTGGTCGTCTGATCTATCCCCTGTTGGTAGTTAAAACTTAAATGGCAATGCATAATGCCATGTCTTTGGCGCCGGGCGGGTCACCTCACTTCACGTGGCTACATATGCACATAATACAGCCTTCGTGATAGTGAACAGAATGAAGCAACTGTAATAGGGAGTCGTGATTCCATTCACACTGGCGTTGCGATGGATTGCCATAAGTGCGGTATGTATAACTGCCTAAAACCGTACCTCCTTACATTCAACTCGGAGTTGGACTATATATTGGAGCACAGATGTCTAGACTCTATCGACCGAAAACCCTACCAGGTATAGACTCATTTTGTGTAGCGTGAACGTGTAGGTACTCCGGTGTCTGAGGCGCACTTTGCAAAAATCGAACAAGTTCCGTTACCGATTACAAGTAGAGGCCCGAGGGGACGAAATTGAATCGTCCGCCCGGCGCCAGTACGTTGTCCGGCTTTGACAAGGCGTTTGGAAAAGCTTAGATGCCGTAACGGTCGTCGGTAGGTATGTACCTTCAGTGTTCACAACGTGACAGGCCCGCGTGTATCCGTCAATGCCGCCCGCCACCGACGACTAACGCCATCCGAAAATTGCTCGCGTCTCAACATGTACATGAGCTCGACGCTCAACGCGCTCGAGCCTCGTTTGTCCACGCTATGTGTTCTAACTTAGTTGCAGGAGCCCGCAGCTGCGTCTACATGGAGAGGTGTCCCGGAGGCATCAATGACGCCATTCATCGAAATAGGAAAGTAGCCCAAGCCGGCAGTTTTGCAGTGGCCCTCCCAAGTATCGCCATCGATCGACTGGCCGGAAAGCGCCTCACACTAGGAAGAAAGGCGTCAGCATCCAAAGTGTTTTATAAAATGTGTCTGCGTCTTTGCCTTTGGGTCGGGGCATGAATTTGGGGTACTCACCCGTTTGGTGTTGAAGTTGAACTTGGCCTTTTGTTGACAGAAGATGAGAGAACCTGGTCAGCATAACTCCTTTTTTGACATTGTTCGCACCATGTAGGGCATGGTCTCGTCTTGCAACTCATGACACATACCTGACCCTTGAAATCATTCCAGCAGACGAAATAGGAGAGCATCTCGTTGTGAATCCAACTCTGTCCCTTACTCCATGACATGCAATCGCACGACGAGTGGGTGTTGGCCGCCGCGAGGGGCAGCAGGAGGGCCAAAAGACTGAGGGCGTGCATAGTGATTGAGTTTTCTTAAAGAGGGATGTGTCGACGGAATTACAAGATGGACGAATGTATAAGTTGGGTGAAAGCAGGGTTTGGAAGTAGTACAGAGTGTGCAGGACAAAACAACGACAAGCAGCGAGCATAGTACCTTGTTATACGATCCGATTTCAAATTCCCGATTCATTTTCCCCCACTTCAAATGTGCAACACATTACTCCGTACACATGGCATTTTACGGAGTACACTAATAAAGTTGGGGTAGGATTTTCTGAGTACGGATACACGGGGTTCTTGTTGTATATCCTAGCGAGACATGTATTTTGTGTACAAACCCACATACTCCGTGAGTCCGTATGGTACCTACGGAGTATGTAGGTGTACTCCGTATTGTAGTACATACGTATGTAAGTAGTTACGTCCCGCGTGTACGGTGTGGTCGTCTCGTCTATCCCTGTTTGGTTGTCAAATGGCATATTACCTATGCTATGTCTTTGGCGCCGGGCGGGCCGGAGCTCTCACCTCACTCCAGTCTCCACGTGGCCAACACAGCCTTCGTGACTTGGAGTGGCATAAATCGTCAACAGGATGAACTCTCTGACTGCAATTGTAGTACTAAAAGGGAGCCGTGATTCCATTTAGACTGGCGTTGCGATGGCTTGCGAATCCGATAAATGCGACTAGGTAGGTATGTAGGTATGCATTGACACCCGGGCCAAATGTCTATCGACCCAAAACCATAACATACCAGGTTGTATCTACCCTTATTATTTTGCCGTTAGACGAGCACACACCCATGGGCCATGGGCCATGGGCCATGGCCCATTCGTACGCAAGTGCGTTGCGGCCGCAGTAATTCCTCGATTATTCCCAACAGATGTGAATGAGGTGAATGGGTTGTTGTTGGCTCAGGGCTGTCCTGCTAGGCTCTCGACTCGACTAGAATAGCCTGTTGTTTCACGTGTTATAGGGGCCAGAAGTCGGGGATTCCGGATACATACATATGTATTGTATTGTACCTACCTAGGTGCGGAGTACATACGGAGCACATACAGTCTCACCCCGATATAACGATAACGCTAAAATGACCACTTGCTGGTTGCTGACCCCCCCTCCTGGATAAGGGAGTACATACCTAGGTGCATAGCAGGAAGCCGGGATTCCATCAGACTGGCATTGCGCTGAGTCGTCATAAGTTGTATGTACGGAGTAACTTGTAACTACGGAGTACATACATGAGATAGGTGCCTATTTCACCGTGCTCCGTACGTTTACCCGGACTTCCGGAGTCGCCGCCGGTCGGTCGGGACCCTCGATCTTCTAGGTATGTACATACATATACATACCTGCATACATGCATATCGACCCGAGAAGTTCGAGAACTCTCAGCACTGAGCAGGTGGTACCTCCTATTTTACCGCTAGACCCGCCCGGCTCTTCACAAGCGTGTTCCTGCCCGTTCCTGTCGCAGCAATTCCTTGATCCCAAAAGAGGTGAGTGAATTGTTGGTGACTATGTATGTACATATATACTCCGTAGGGGCTGGCATTCTGCTATGTACCTCCTAGGCTCTGCACTGGGACAGCCTGATATTTCACGTGTTAGGGGGCCAGAAGTCAGTGGTTCTGAATTTATAACATAGGTATGGTACGTATGTACGGAGTATGTAGCCTGTAGGCTGTAGTTATGGATGTATCTTCGTGATGGCAACAGGATCCATGCCCGCGTGTATCCGTATGTTGCCGCCCGCGACTGAAGGCTGAAGCCATCCGATAATTTGACGCTGCATAACGCAGAAGGACTCAGGATGCGAAGTTGGAAAGATGGCAAGGTCCATAGATGCACACAACAAGAAGGGCCAGATGAGTAGTGATGATAATATAGTCAAAGACGCGCTGCTGACTCAAGCCATGAGGCCACAAATACACAAGGAATCATACATGACGACAATGCTCGCATCTCGACATGAGCTCGACGGCGGTCGACGCTCAACAGGCTCGTTCGTCCTCGCTGTGCGTCTCAGTGACTTAGTCACCCCGGTCAGGGCAGGATCCTGCAGCTGCCCCGATTGTGAGAGGTTTCTTGGATTTATCGACCGTCTCAGAGCCGTACTGATCGACGACAATCGGGTAGAAGCCGTCAGCACCGGCAGATTTGCAGAGGTTCTCCCAAGGTTGGCCACTGATTTTATAGCCCGGCTCCGCGATACACTAGGAAGAAGGACATCAGTATATACATCGTTTTCTTCAGATGTGTCTGCGTCTTGCGATTGCGCCGGGATATGATTTTGATGCACTTACACGTCCACCGTGGGCGTCGTAAACGGCCTATTGTACGACAGAAAATGAGAGAACTTGGTCAGCATATGCTCTATTTTGTTCGCACCATGTAGGACATGATCTCATCTTGCAACTCATAACACATACATTATCCTTATAATAGGTGCTGCAAACATAATGGGTGAGTTGCGCGTTGTGGATCCAGTTCTGTCCCTCACTCCATGACATGCAATCGCACTTGAGGTGATCGTTGGCCGCCGCGAGGGGCAGCAAGAGGGCCAAGAGACTGAGGGCGTACATAGTGACGGAGTGTTTCGAAGTGAATGTGTCGATGGTTTGTGAAGGTGGAAAGATGTACACGTTGGCTGGAGGCGGGATTCGGAGAGACAATCGGAAAGACGCAGACCAAGTTTCAAAAGCTTGACGTCGAACGAGCGCAGTGATTGTTATATAATACCGTCTTCGCTTTTCCCAATACTTTTCCCCCACTTCAAATGCATGAACCATCCTTGACCCTTGTGTATATGGAACTGGTTGACTGCTGGCAACCCATGTGTACAACAAAGGTACATACCTACTCCGTGTAAATGCAACTGATTGAGCACGGGTTTTGTGTATCTCCTTGGCTCTTACTCCGTAGAATACCTACTCCGTAGGCAGATACCTACTACCTATGTATCTTGGGTGCCCAATTATTATTACATGCGGAGGGTTGACGAGTCAAGGCTAACATCCGTTCCTATTCGAATTTCGATCATTAATTTAGGCAAAGTTGAGAGACAGGATCGGTGGGTGAATAGGTACCTACCTACAGAGATGAACATGTACGGAGTACCTATGTTCATCTCTAGCCTCCGGGCTCCACCATTGAGATGCGACTCGCGAGGGCATTCATGGCCCAAGGATCATTAATGGGCCTTCGCTCCAATCTCTGACTAGGGACTCGGCACTTCCGGCTACCGCGCTAGATCACACTGCCTGTGCTAATTTTGTTCCATGACACGAGTCCTGGTGGACGCCGGATGAGCCGCTGGGGAAACCTCGACACTCGCGAGGACTCGGGACTCGGGATAAGTGTATATTAGCTGTTTTAAACCTTTTACTCCCCCCTTTGATTCTATTCGCGACTGTTGACGCTCTGTGTGCTCCGCAAGACATGATGATACGTGAAATGTCACGGCTGGTCACGGCGGGCACATGAGAGCAGGCAAAGGAAGCTCTGTTGAAGAAGAGAGTATGTAGGTTGAAGGGAAAAAAGTTGGAAAAGTGATGCTGACTCCAACTCCAGATCCAGATACTCCGCAGGCAGCGCAGAATCTACAGCGGTCACGTGATGTGGCTGAGAAATGCCTGGCAGCGCCCTGATGAGTCCTCAATCTCATGATAGACAACGAGACTCGAGTAAAGCCAAAGTTGATGAGTTCGATGTGTCGCTGATGAGTTGCGAATGATGTCGCGAACAGATTATTGTTGAAGGACAGAATATGTGACGGTATTATCATGTATGTGTGCCTGTACTCCGTACGACGACGGGATCAAGAAATCGCGCAAATTTCGTGTTTGCCTCTTCTCACGGAGCAAGTTGTTGCAGCACCTCGTTTATCCGATTTTTCCTTGTACATACGGAGTACATGTATGTACCAACTACGAATAGGTACATACCTGGACTCCAAAAGTGAAGATGGATTTTTAGCGCAAGGCATTCATGGGCCGCAGAAATCCTCAGGATCAACATTCAAGGGGTTGCCTGGTCAAGTCGCGGCAGGCGTCTGGGGCGAAAACCGGGGAGCCCAATGAGAGTGATTAAGTTATCAGACAAACCCACCTTTTCGGGAGGCCTTGAATGAAGTTCAAGTCTGCAGCCATTTTAGGCGTTCATGGAAGAAGGAAGCGCGCTGGAAAGAAGTTGTTCTGGATCGTTTTGGCTATGTACTCAAATCTCACTAAAAAGAGCCCTATTGGCTGGGTCATTTGATCAGGTAATTCGGTAATTGCCACTCTCGTACAGTACATTAGGCACCTATGTACTATGTATACATACTCCGTATGTACCTACCGCCGGACCAGCCGAATTGCCGCACTGGAGGCCACGGACGGCGCCTTTTCAGGAACTGATGATCATGCGACAGAGTATGTAGGTATATGTTACATGTACATGCAATCTGGTTATAGGCCGCGGCATCTGAAGCTGTCGTCGACTCCAACAGGCGTTCTTGGCAGCTGCGATTGAAGCTCGTGATGGTACCTAGTCAGTGATTGATTGACATTGTACTTCTATTTGCTACGCCACTACTGATGCAAGAGATGGATTCTGGTTTGCGACGCTGCAAACAACTTCTTGCAGAGCTCCATCGCTACAATGGCACCGCCCTCAAAAAGGCTTGTACGCAAAAGAAAGCTGGAGTGATGACTAGCCGTGTGTTGATGCGCAATCGCGACTCGCGGCTCGCGGCGGGCTCAGGAATACCGTCGGCGCACAAGATTGACTGCACTAGGTATGTACCAAGATTGTAGCCCCCCGACTTCACACTGCGCCCTGTGGAAACAGACAAGTCGTGTTCACGATTCGATTTCATGAGTTTCATGAGTGCGGCCCGTCTCTCGACTCATCCGCACACGGTGTTCACCGCCGTCGAACACCTGCACAGAGAGGAGGCGAACGAGTTTCGTTTCGAAAGACAGGACCGTTCGCCCTCGGGAATTGATGAGTATTCACTATTGTGAGGGACGTTGAAGAGGATCCTTCGAGTATGTGACGCGTAACGTCCTGAAGGTGCTTAGAACAGAGTCTAGACATCTGACACACACTGTCAAGGCTTGTGACTCGGGAGTTCACACCTAACAGAGAGAAGACTGAGGACAAGATGTCAAAATTAACTTATGATAAGGAAGAGTAAGTGCTTGAAGGCCTTAATCTACCTACAGTGGCCCATAGAAATACGTACATATGTAACACAAAACTTCCTTCACTCTCCGTCGCGACACGTCAATTCAGCTTCATCCATGAACCAACCCACCATCTTTGAGCAGCCATGGCGACGCCACCACGCCCTTTGAAGCTATTCCAAAACGTTCGACGGCATGTAGTAGGAATGACTTGTGGTCGGCCTCAACAGCAGGCAAATCAGCCACGCAGATCGCTAATGACCAGGGAATTCTCCCAAGTCTCGTATATGGCAATAACTCGGCTTCTATATAGAGAGAGTGCTCAATTCAGGCTCAAAAGCAATCGACCTCGATGATACATATACAAGCCAGAGTAAGAAACCCCCCGAGATTGCCTTATGGTTTTGTGCTGGAATCCGCCACGGCAATCGGGTTCCTCTTCTCGTCCTCCCAGGGGACAACTCAAAGAGGGCTTCACAAGCTCCACGTGCCGTGACCACATTGCAGAATATATCTCCAACCATGCTCGATAATGACACTATCTTTATGCATGATAATGTGCCGGTTCATATAATCATTGCCTCGAAGAGCTAGGGGTGACTCCTCTGGACTGGCCGCCATACAGCCCTGGCCTGAATCCCCATCGAGAACATCTTCTGAGTTCTCAGTGCTCATGCCTGAAAGAGCAGATCTTTGTACAGGATCTAAATAGACTTCAAAGGGTGGACATATACAGTACGTTGGTGCAGTCAATTAAGTAAGCCTTCATGATACTTTAGACTCTATCCAAATTGCATGTGAGTGAATTTCATGCGTGTGGTGATCCAGGGGTGTCCGAATTCCCATGTATCGTTTTGTGTGTAAGATTTCCGGAGAGTCCCAAGTTCCAAAAGCCTGGAAAGCAGGTTGAGAGCGAAATGAGAAGGTATTAGATGGCGATAGAGTCTAAGCTATGTATTACGCGCGTGCATAATAACTGACCCAGGCCTGTAGTCACGCAGACTTCATCAACACATCACTGCAAGAACCATACATATCACTCAACACAGATCAATGCGGTGCGGCCCCGAAAGAGTTGGTATTCATTTCATTGGAATTACGAAACTTGATGAACCATGAACCCGTTACCCAGCCTGAAACTCCTCCGAACCATGCCCATTCGGGTGTCGCGCAAAAAAATGACCCTGAAGAAAATCGTACGTGATATGAACAAGAAAAAAGCATCATATTCATTTTTAAATTGCCTAGCACCCTTTGATCATCGCATACAGGACGCTTAAGCATCGGCCAGGATGGCCTTGATCTTCTCCTGCACACGGGCCTGCTTCTCGGCCTTGGTAGACTTGGTCTGTCGGTACTTCTTGGAGATGGCCTTCCACTCCTCCTTGGTCTTCTTGGGGGCCTCGCCTTCGACCTTCTTGAAGGGGTCGGCGCGAATGGCGGCGTGGGCAGCGGTGTAGAGCTCCTCGAGGCCGTCAGCCTCAACGTCATCGTCAATGTACTTCTGGAACTGGCTCTGGTAACGTTCCTCATCGTCGTCGGCGAGGGTCTCCATGTACTCGGCAACGTGGCCGCCGAAGATGTACTTGGAGAGGGTCTCGGCGTCAAGCTCCTTGGACTCCATGTCGTAACCGGGGAAACGCTTCTCGGAGTGGGGGACGAGGATGCCACCGTCCGAGGCACCCTTCATGGCGCCAAAGACACGGGCACCAGTGGAGGTGCGGGCAAGGCCAACATCGAGGAAGACCTTGAAGGGGCGGCGCTCGCCATCGTCGGTCTCAGCAGCCTCGGTGAGAGTGAACTCACCATCGGCCTCCTCAACTCCGATGAAGTCCTTGTCGAGGCCGAGCTTGCTGAGGGCACGGCGGGCAATCAGCAGGCCGGTGGCGTAGGCGGAGGCCCAGTTGGTGAGACCGTGCTTGATTCCGTAGGCCTTCAGCTCGTGGGCGTAAGCGGAGACGAAGATCTTGTCGCCAGTGATCTCGGACGACACGATCTGCATGATGATGTCCTTGTTGGTGAAGCGGACGACCAGGCGGTACTTGGGAGCATTGTACTTGTTCTTGGCCTGGGTGATGAGGCGCTTACGGGCGTAGTAGTCGGTCTTGCCTTGCCTTCTGCGCTTGTACTTGGTTTGGAAGCGGCTGCGAGACGTTAGCTTCCTGTCGAGGGAACTTGTAGTTCACCAATCGCCTCATCACAGCCCATACGATGGCTATCCTTGAGTCTGAAAACCGGGCAAGACAAACGTACCTGTAGTAAGCGCTGCTCTTGACAACTTTGTGGAAAACCTAATTCCATGACAACATTCCCCGAGTCAGCAATTTGCGCTTCAGACTTGCTCGTTTCCTTCCGAAGCAACTTGCGGTGACTCTATCCGAGCAAAATTCGCCGACATTTCTGCCATTGAACGTTTTTTGTGCGTATATGCACGCACTTCATATTGCAGCATCCGGTGCCTTTGTCAAGCAAGATGGTCTTGCATTGTTAAAGGACACAACAAGATTCTGTAGATAGGCCATGTATTCTCAACTTACCATTTTGACGACTTTGACCAACGACGGCTTGACTGATGGATGAAGAGAGGAGAAAGGGTTTGAATGCCGTGCGATTTGGACACAAGTGGTGTGGGCACGAACTCGAGTGGGGCACTCTCTTCACTCTTCACTCTTTCTGGGAAAATTCGAAAATTTGGCGAGCCCTAGGTGTGGGGGACATTCCCCTGTTGTCGTCTCCACTTTGTGCGGCAGCAACCAGCCGATAGGGTAAAGGCGGTGGCCTGGTTGGGCACGACTCACGTGATGGATAAGCAGCGCGTTTCCTGACGGGCTCTCTGGTGGGCGCGATATCGCGAATCGCCTGATCAAACCGGTCGACCACCATAACGGCGTAGAAGTTGATACAGGTACGCGAGATGTGAGTTTGCAGTGGTCACGGTGAATAAGATACAATGCTACCCCAACAAAGGTGTTGAAAAGATGGCCAACGGGAACTTTGGGTGTGGATGAGGTTGTTGGATGAGGGAATTCGCTCTGCGCACTCCGAGACCGCTTCCAACTCAAAAAACCTAACTCCAGAGCCATCATTCAGCACTTGAACCGATCTTTCTGTGACTTCGAAAATGGAGCACAATTATCAGGGAGTTATCATTGTTCCACAGTCGACCTGCCCAAATCATTCAATCCCTCCTCCTGCTGTACTCATCTTCGATGACGATGAGCCACTTCACCCGTAGCTTTCGGTGAACCCGCAGATTTGGTGCTGTGCAGTGCGGGCAGTGGGTGGGAAATAACAGCGTACTTGCGCAGTTCATTAGGGGTTCGGTATTACCTATGTTCCTTGCATACAAGTCAATCACCATCGTGAGTCCGTGACATGATCTCCTTGAGTTTGCCAACAGCTGATGTGTGAATTTGTAGAGATTGTGATTGTAGATCTTCTGGTTCTTGGATGAACTGCCGCCTCCACGCTCTTTGTTGCCGCAATATGGAATATGCTCTCATTGTAGGTCACAAGCCTTGTGATCGTCACCTTGTCTTGTCTAAAGATGGAATGCATATTCGACAGATGTTGAAGGCTGCATATTGAACGAGATATCCAACGTGTCCTAGAGGACTTGTCTCGAAAGACATGGAAGGGACCTAAAGTAGAATAATGATGTATTCCTCTCCTTTCAATATCACGAGAAGCATCTCGAGCTCCGGATCGATGTTTCTTGTATGGCACAAGCCGTTCAGATGCTCGCTCTCTTTTCTACGAGCGCCACGATGAAGGCACCGCTGCTGGTCGACATCGGGATTCGGCACCCTCTTGAAGATATGCTGGAGTTCACATGAGGTGATGATACTTGCGCTCTCATAACAGCCTCGCACAGTTGAATACTCTTCGTCATAGCTCAGTATTCCACGTAGCCTTTATCAACTTCCAACCAATCGTGACAGGATCGGAGGCGCTGGGTCGAGAATTCGGCTTTATACGCTGGTTTGGGGTACATATGTACATGTGTATCTGGCTGTCCTTGATTTATGAACCCGTCTCATATTCTGTCGCCCACTTTAAATCTCATCAATTCCAGACCCACCCTGGGCCGAGGTAACGGTTATCAACTCCGCCGCATGTCACTACAACATACCCTGCAACTCTCCCTTCTACACAATTTTCTTGACAAGAGTGCACGGACCAAGTCCGCCCGCTTTTGTCATGATTTGGCTGTAAAACCTACTGTAACCCTAACAGTAGCCCACCACC
>SRQG01000504.1:0-15501 GCA_018360325.1 Claviceps aff. humidiphila group G2b
GGGGGGTTCGTCTCCGCCTTGAGTTGTGGCTTCTCCGCTGGTTCCTCGAACCGTTGGGCTAGGTAGCCGAATGGCTTGGCGGGCGTTTGTTTCTTTTTATTTCCCTCTTCTAGATAGACTGAGGGGAATAAAACAAAACAACAAACGATTGATCCCACCGGGATAAACTGGACATGTGTACGATGGCGACTCTCACCGGTTTCCGAAATTCCTGTAAAAACGAAAAGACAACTTTGTATGTACTCGATTCGACTCAACTAGCCCCCTACCCTTCTTAAGTTCTTATAGCCAAACGGAGGAACGAGACTAAACCTAAACAGGAAGGGAAAACATGAAGAAATCGAAGAAAATGTAGCATTCCGAGCATCTCTCCCTTCATTCCTTTATCGCTTCTTGTGATGTTCCCTTGTTGTTGTTTTTTATTCTTGTGTTTTCATCCTGCTATCGAGAACCCCTCCCCCAATCTCCAATTGCCACATACATATCTACCTACATACCTAGGTATCAGTCCAGGACGATTCCAGGTACCTACTCATGGCTCGCTGGAGGTATACTTAGCGCGGCAATTCGTAGGGTTCTCCTGCTTGCGCTCAATAAACACCCCCCGGTACGAAAGACGAGATCTGACTCGGTTAGGTAGGTAGGTATTCGTCCGCGCTGCGGGAGGGGGGAGGGGGGGACAATGCATTGAATCGGGGAACCCGTGGGTTGGCTGGTGGGTCTGCCCCGATTGTTCGCCGGGGGCGATGGTGATGTTGATTTCGGCGTTTTGGCGTGAGCGAGTTGACCTTTTTGATTCGCGTTGCCACTTGTGTGGGCTTTCAATTTCATGGTATGTAGCCTGTAGGTACATAGGAGGTGATTGTGGCATTTTTGTAATCACTCCACGGATCTCGATTTGTATTGGGTTTCTGGAGAGTGAAGCTTCCTTTCGAAGAGGTGTGTTCTTGCGTCCTGGGCCGTTCGTGCTGGGTACCTACGGAGTTTATTTATGAGCCTGAACTGAAATTGGAGAAAAGAGTCAAGACCACTGAGGTCAGGAACAGGGACAGGGACAGATCAAAATTAGAATAGGTATGTACATACCTGCTCCCTGGGAGAACTGGGTTGTCAAACAGTAAACTCCTGCCATCCATGCCCTTCTTCAGTTGAACTCCCAGTCTCCCCCCCTCATGGGCCATCAGCGCTTCCAGCGCTTCCAAGATCCCCCCGTTGTGTACAGTAGGTTTCTTACTCAACCCATACACACAGCTTGCGGGCAACGTACCTTTTTGGCCCTTGTACATATGTACCTACCCGCATCTACGGCCATTTTCCGCCCACGCCGTGTAGATGGTGCAGATTTGCAGAAGCTAAGAGGTACTGTAGGTACTGCTTGCTGCTCTGCACAGTGCGCCACAACGCAGATGCAGATGCAGATCATATGTCACGAGCACCGCCGATGAGGCCGATATTCCTCATCGTGCTGCACGAAAGAGTCTAAGTAGAACAGCGGGTTGAAGCGGACGAGAAGTCACGCCACAGTACACACGATCCTTCGAGTCCACGTGTCTAGCCGTCGTCGTTTTCCCTTCTGCTTCCTCGCCCCTTTCTTGCCTCCCTTACTGCTTGCGTTTGGGTGGAGGAGAGGGGGCTAGAGGTGAGCAAGTCGTTCTCCTCACGACTCTTTTGCTCACTGAAGTGCTTGCTCTCATCGCGTCTCTCTTCGCTTCTTCAGTCTTGCCACGGCGAGATCCGCTCATATGTACCTACCTTAGGTAGCAAACAACCTCTGGCTCCGTAGAGGAAATGGAGCCGTGCTTTTTTGAACCTTGTCTTGTTTCCGCGGACCGGTATTCCTTTCTGGAATTCCTTCTGAATTTAAAGTTCACTTTGCTTCTAGAACGAAGCTCCCTGGTATATATGTGGTCATGTTAATGGCTGGATTCAGAACAGAGCCATGGTTTTACGGAGTGCTTCCGTAAGCTTCAGGTACCTACAGAGGTACCTACCGGACCTGAGAACGATACGTACATGACTGTGAAAACCATTCCGGAGCCTATTCCCTGTGTCCTACCTGAATAAGTACTCGAGTCAATTTACTTTGGGTCATGAACGTCTCCGTACTGTAACTTGTAAGGCCTCTCCAGGGTCTGTTCCTGTCCTGTGCTTGAATTAGAACTGTACGGAGTATGTACAGGAAATTCGCGGGAATGAGAAATCTAAACGCAGGGTAGCTTGGGCTGAATGGAGAGAAGGATGGAACGAACATGGACAAGTTACAACCGTCGACGGTGACGACCCCACTGTGGTGCCCGGTTCAAGTCATGCAAAACATATCCAACGAGCCACGGCGATTCACGAACAACTTAATAAAAGCGACGGTGACGACCTGTCTGGTCGTCAATTGATTCCCACTGGCTGCGGGAAGATGTACCTGCATGAGCATCTTGAATCCTCGATCCAACCTTCCACGGAGACGCCCCACGCGCCATGTATATCGAGGAGAGGAGGTACCCTCTAGGCTCTACGGAATAGGTAGCCATCACTCGCATCGATGTTCGGGACATTCCGAGACATCCCACATGCTTCAGCTTGTGTGATTTTTGCGTGGTTCTTTCATAAGGGTTTTATGTAGGAAAAGAACGTCACGGAATTTGATGGGACGTTGCTACAGTAATGGGTATTGTAAGAGATACTGGAAAGGTGCCTACAGAGGTCAGAGAGGTATGAACTGTACTCTGTAGATTCTAGAATGCCCTGTACATACCTCTCCGCTCACAGACAGTGCTTCAGAAAAGGCACACTGTCGCCCTTACTTTCCAAAGATTTCCAAGTTCATTTATCAAACTAAGGATCTTCGCCACTCAGCTGTACCGTTGGCATTCTCTCGTTTGGTTACTTTTATCGGGAATTGATCTCATCTTTGACATTGGCATTAAAATGGCACACACGGAGCTACATGACCGCTGTGATCGACCTAATTGACCAGATTGACGACGCTTCCGGTACTTCTTCCACAGACTCGAGAATCGAGAGTCGAGACTGAATACTCGCGAGAGGGCGTGTTCAAAGCCTGGCAGCGAGTGGTACGCCCCAAGTTCCAACTGATGCTTCCTTTGACAAAGCCTAGGCTCAGGTCAAGAAGGGCTTTACAAAACAGCAGCAGGGCATCCTCGACTACATCGCCAATGAATACGACGGCAGCAGTTGGGCGAAATGCCTCACCGACCGCTATCGTAGCTCTCGGGCAGCGCGTCAACAGTCCAGTCGAAGGCGCCCACTGTCAATTAGAGACATTCCTGATCGGTGGTTGGCAGATGCTGACAACGAAAGAGCGGCAGTACAAAGACGCTGCAGCTGCAAGCACTTGAAAAGCGTCAAATCAAGTACAACATACCTATCAGCTTTGCACAGGGCCGTCGGATCTGATACATCAGCAAGAGCTGCTTTGCTCAAGCTGCAATGCTTCGACTTCTGACCCGAGGCCACTGGGAATAGCTCCACACAGCCAATATTTCTTAAAGACTTTGAGACAGACAGACAGACAGATGGACTCAAAATGGAGCGACGGCACACCACGACACCCAAAAACACCAGACAATGCCATCTATGCCATCATCTCGCTCTGATGCAATATCTGATACATTACGTTACAAGATTCGTCTTTTGCTCACCTCTCTCAACCCCTCAATACTTTGCCCCAATTCTTTCACTCAACTTGACCTCATCTCTTGACTCATCTTTCAACCCATCATACAACTAACTCATGTAGCAACCCATCCTGGCTTTCAACCAACATCTCCCCAGCTCCTCCTCCAGAAAGCCAACTTTCCAAGACTGCAAACAAAGAGCGATGCGTCCCCCCATCCTCCCATAAATAAGCCGCCTACATAAAACACTTATCCCTACCCTAGCAAAGCAGCGCAGCATTGAAGCAACATGGTCAAAATAGGATTCTATCATTCTCCACCATAGCCAGCTCCTACGATCGCGCCTCTTCAAGCTCCAACTCCAGCAGTCTAATACGCTCACTCTGATCCTGCGACCCAGACGTATTAGCCCTCTTCTTGAGCGACTCTACCTCGCCGACAAGCTTATCGATCTTGGTGTTCTGCGCTGCCATGACCCTGGCCTGCTGCTCGAGGAGCTGCTTGATGTCGTTCAGCGAGGCTTCGACTCCGACGGAGGGGGCTGATGCACTGGACGTGATGGGGGCAGGAGCTGCGGCGGGAGGAGATGCTCGTCTGATGGGCTCTGCAGCAGGCGCAGGTGCAGGCACATGAGCGCGAACAGGCCGAGCCGCCGCCCGAGGAGCTGGTCGGGATACCTCCTCGAAGCTTGATGCGTCATCCACATCCTCCTCCTCGTCGGCCTCCTCATTGTCTTGGTACTTGTTGGCCATGGCGGCGATGGAGCTCTTCTGGTCGTTCATGGAGGGTGGAGGGCCGCGAGCGACTGGTACTGCTGGTTTGGCTTCCTCTTGCACTGGTTGCTTCGGCTTTTGGACGATGGTCGGAGCGGGTGTGGACGTTGGAGAGGGAGCAGAAGTCGGAGCTGGGGCAGACTGGGCCGCAGGCTTGTAGTCGGACGCAATCTCCTTGGGGGCACCGCCCTCGTAGATGCTTTCCAAGTCAATCTTGGCCGGAATACCAGTCTTGCCGTTGAGCCATTCCTGCGCTCCCACCGCGGGCGTGGTTCCAGGAGCGGGCGGAAAGATGTCCGCCTGGAAGCTCTCAGCTCGACGGGGGACGGTAAAGGAGATGGGCTCAATGTACGAGTCGTTGACGGTTTTGTACGCGCGCATGACCTCGTTCTCGTGTACCTGTGCCCAGAATTAGTCCACTTCATCTTGCCATTCCTCATCATGTTCTGCTCCTCTGCCTTCACTTGTGTGCACGTACATTGATACCGCGTCGGGGCAAAAAGGCAATGCCTCGCTGTGGGTCGGGCGACTTGTACTCGCTGAGAAACTCAAACTTGTCGTTCTCATATTCGTAATAGCGTATGTTGCCATCACTAAACATGGTGAGTAATTCCATTCTGTATGGCTCCGTTAAAAAAGTTTGGGGGGACCTACCCTTTTCCAGCGAGGTACAAACAGTTTGATCCGTCATCTAAGGTCATTCGTTAGTCAGTGTATTCGTTTGTCAAACGCAAAAGACAACGTGTCGACCCATCCTGCTTTTCCCTTCTTGTTGTCTTTCAAATCACTCTTCCCCTTTTGATATCTCTGTGCGCTCCATTCTTTCTTCCACTGATTCGCATTCAACTCACCCCAGAATGGCATGCAGACCCCAGATATGGAATCCAACATGGTGAACCCCCCAATTGGTTCCGTCTGCCCGGGCTCCCACAACGCAATCTGACGCTCGCTCATCCTCGAGAAACCCGTCGTGGCAAACCGGTTATGCTCTCCCATCCAGACAGCCCTGCTGTTCTTGGCGCCGCTGTGGCCGGGCGCATCGTGCACGGCCCGTTCCTGTCGGACGTCCCACACCCGGATCTTCTTGTCGCGTGACGTCGTGACGAGCATAGTACCGCTCGCGTTCCACGATAGACTCTGCACAATGTCCGTGTGCTTCAGAGCCAGTGGGTTTTGGCCGGTGCTGATGTCCCAAATCTTGACAGTGAAGTCGCCCGAAGCGGACGCGAGGACGTTTTGAGCCGATGGGTTGAACAGGACCTGTCCGACTTTCCTGTTACAGTCCATCCAATTAGCAGTTGCATCCTCTTTCGCAGTCGAAGAAAGTCAAGTGTAGAATGGGCTGCATCCAAAGGGGCTATTCGTACCTTGAGTGCCCGGCGAGCTTGCTCACGGGTGATACATCGGTAATCTCCTCAGCATCGGTATGCAGCGTGAAGCCCTCGGGAACTTCCCAGAGAAAGACCTTGCCGTCTTCCGAAGCCGACGCAATCACACGGTCGTTGAACGGGTTCCTATGCGCGAGGGAAGCGCAAGGCGACAAATACCACGTTAGCTGAGTTCTATCCTTGTCCGTTGCGGAAGCGTACGTACCAGTCCGTGTCGAGCACCGTAGCTGTATGTCCTCGGAATAGGGGAATCTGATCCGGCAGCTTGCCCTTTTCGTTTAGGGGGATGACGGCAAAGGCGCCGCCACCGGAAGCGTCCCAATTGACGGACAGATATTCGGGATTGACCTGCGCGCCGCCAATTAGTAGTCCATCATGATGTGTTTCCCCAGAAAACCAAAGTGTATTCTAGTTGTTTCGTGTTGTGTACGTTTCGTGCATCATAGGTCCAGCGCGGCCCATCGTTGCCCGAAACCCCCTAAACAGAGGACGGCATTCTCGCGAATGGGGACAGGGGACGTCGAGTCTTCCGCACCTTGACGAGATTCGTATCCCACGCATTGCGACTAATGTGCAAGTTGTCGTAGCAAAACTCCTTTCTTGTCGACTTTCCAAATACGTGCCCTATTGGATCAACAACGCGTCAGCCAAAGGTCACCCACATACCCATGGAAACGTAGCTCCCGTGACTGCGAGGGTCCCCCATTGACCGAAACACAGAAACACGAGAGCACGAGCGGTCCAAAGAATCCAAGAGCATAGGAAATTAGAGCATCAGAGCACAACAGGTGAAGAGCATACGATATTTGGACGCCCGAACAAATCGACCCGCCATGATGAAAGCACCTCCCGTGTCAATGCTGCAGCGCAGCGTACAGGCTCTCGAACTCGACAGGGGGATTTAGCCCGCGTGGCAACAGAAATCAATAAGAGAGGGCCACTGGAGAAAGAGCCAGAGGGCAAGAGAGCTCAATGGGCTTGTTTGGCGCGTTACTCTCGTCGGGAGTTTCGAAGGTCGGAGGGTCGGTCAGAGAGGTCAACAGGTCAACAGGTCAACAGGTCAACTTGGCAACGTACGGTGTAGGTACCAGCTCGATGTACATAACCTGACGCAGTTTAGGTGGATGGGTGGAGTCGCTGCGGCACGTCGTCAGTCGATAATAAAAGGGTCCACTCGAGCTTCAAATCATACCTCCTAATGGGATTGGGCCCTGCCCTGGCGGGGCAGGCAATCACTCACTCGCCGGCTGTAATGCAGATGCGAGATGGCAACGCAGATTGCAGTGCAGACGGCAGATGAGGATGCAACTTGGCCGCCCTTGGGCCTTCACCGACTGCCACTTTATCCCACTGAGCGGCAGTGCATGGAATTGCATAAGCTTCTGTAGGAAGGCAATATACCTACCTATGTAGCTGTTTGAGGGTCTTTCTGCAGATCAGAAGCCAACTTGTATCCATTAGGTAGTACCTGTCAAGACTCAATACGTGCATGTAACATCAGCGCCGTAGTACTCTGTATCAACGGCCTATCTATAATCTGGTTAAGCACAATCACCTTACTTTGTGGTGGTAGAATAATTCAGTACATACACACTCACCAAGTCCATTCATAGAACAAGCATGCAAAACATCTCATTACTTCAATAGCCCCATACATACATAATTACATGACTTCATACATCAAGCCCAGACGACACTCCCAAATAACAAAAGCGTAACAAAAGCATGTCAAAAAGCTAAATAGCAAAAACATCTCAAGAAACTAAATAGCAAACCAGCCAACGCCCTGTCCGTTCACGTTCACCCAACATTTGAGAGAAAAAGCACACCGGGCACCCCCATACATACAAGATTATAAAAAAAGCCCCCCTCCTCTCCGCTCACTCCATCCCATGAAGCGAAAGTCAACAACAAACAGTATAAAGAAAATCTTGTAAAGGAGGGAAAGGAAAGAAAGGAAAAAAAATCATGAAACAAGCCAGTGCGCGGGCACTGGGCAGGCCAGGCTCACTCCACGAAACATCCAACACACAAAGCCGTGTATAACCATAAATATCCAGACCTCAGCTCAGGCCTCCTTTCTGAAACTTGTCGTACTCCTGCATCGTGACAACATCACCGATTTCGCGTTCGCGTTCGCGTTGTAGCGCGCCATTCAGGGCTGCCCGATCCAGACCGGACGCCTGAAGCGTAAGCCCAAGAAGATATACAACAAGGGTACAAGAGATCGAGCCAAAGGTGTACAACAGGTCCAAAGATCCAGCCATAGGTGTACAGCAGTACAAAGACCCGGAAAAGGGCATCCAGAAAGATATGGCCGAGATAATAAGACGAGGGCGGTGCAATGTTAAGCCATAAAAGCAACCTCAAGTAAAGCTGCTCTTCGTTCTCGAATGCACCCTTCGCCCCTCCATCTTCCTCCTCATCTGCTCCTCCCTCTTAAACACCACATCACACCACTTGGCCCTACACCGCACGCCATTAGTCTCATCCACAGAGCTCCCACGGCCCACCACATCCGACAAGATTCTCATCCAGGCTTCTTTATCCTCTGCCGTATCGGCATAGAAATCAATCATCTCCCCATTATTGAAGCGGATTCGGAAGCCCTCCTCCACAAACATGTATCCCTCTTCGTCTTCTGCAAAGGCCGATCGTCGACGTCTGCCGCCTCGGCCAGTGGTTTCTTTTTCGGTCAGGGCTCTTCGGTCGTCAATGAGACGCTTGGCGTTGGCGAGGTTGATGGTCGCTCGGGGCTGGCGCGTTACCTCGTGGTAGGCGGTTAGCTTTGCGCCTACGAGCTTGAAGTATCGTCTACGCCAGTACTATAAAACGCGTTAGCATTGTTTTTGCGCAATGTTCTTGCTAGACCATGTCTTTCACTTACAGGACAGTCGCCGCCCTGCTGACTCAAATGTCCCTCAAAGTTGCGGGACAGTCTCTCCTCGGCAGCCTGCATTTCTCGAATACAGGAATTCATGCTCTTGGGCATGTCATCGTCGGTTGAGTATTTGGGTCGGGGGACGAAGAGCAATTGGACCTCGAGCTTGCCAATCTTGTAGGGGGCACGGCGGACGACTCCCGCAGCAGCGGTACCGCGCTTACTCTTGACACTTGATGCGAAGTTTGCCTCTTCCCAGGCCCATTCATTGAAGCATGCAATTTCAGCCATATAAGGTCGACCGAAGCATCGGTGCTCATGCTCCTTCAAACAGACATAGGACCGAGCAAAGCTGCCGTCGTCTGCAGTCAGGTGAGACAAGAGCTCATAGGCCGATGGAGCCCTGCTTCGTTGTCGGGCGAGAGCCTCGCTTTGCTGACGTTCCTCATCTTTTTGTCGCTGTTCCATCTCTCTTCGCTTCTTGGGCGAGGCAAAGACGCGGCTAAACGTGGACGTCTTGGTCTTGGTGGGCTTCTGCACTGGCTGCGCAGCCACAGCGGCTGGCTTTTCCAGCTTGACATTGAGCGTCAACTGAAATTCCACATCCTGCGGCACAAGAAGCTCAAATTCCTGGCCAATGGGCGCATTCCTCGCCAACTCGAGCCACGCCGTCGTCACACAATGAACACCGTTATCCAACGTGAGACTGAACCAAGTGCGCTCATTCTTGGGCAATGGAAGATCCAAATCCTTCACTCCCATGACCTTGACGAAGAGACGGCCCCGCTCAGCACTATCGGCCGTGCTGGTGGCCACCTCGGATTGCGCATCCTCCTCTGCCGCGCGACTGACTGCAGGAACAGCGTTGCTTTCGTATCCAGGCACAGGCGGGACCGCACTGTCAGTGGTAGTCGGACGCCTACGATTGGATCTTGAGCGAGACACGGTATTCCAAGGCTCGACGACACACGACTCTGGCCGGTTGCGCTTGATGGGCGAGCTCTGAGCTGATTTCGTTCGCGGGTACTGATGATCACCATCCATATCACTGGCCGCAATGACCTTGGTGTTTTGTCGCATCAGATAACCACGCTTCTGTGCCTCAATGACTCGCTCAAAATCTTGATCTAGGCTCAGACCCATGTCAAGGTCCAAGGTAAGACTGCGGTTCATGAAGCTCGGGTGGCGTAGAACAAAGTCATTGTGGCCTGCGGCCTCCTCAGTATCAATGTCCTTTGACATTCGGTTGCGGTGTTTATCAGGAATAGGCGGTATGCTGGGGACATTTTGGCTGACTTGTCGACGAGCCTCACGCATCGCCGCCACGTCCGAGGGAATACTGGACAGACGAGTCTTGAGCTTGGCTCCAGGAGCCTTGACCGTAGCGACTCTCTCGGGGATGGCGGGAGGGGATTCTCGCCCTTCCTCCTCTTCAGGCACTGGGTGGTGGATGACCGAGTCCGGTGTGCCGGGCTCTTCCGTGCCATCTTCTTCATCAGGTTCACCCCAGCCACTACCGTCGTATTCAGGTTTGGACAAACGGTGGGTAGGCGTGACAGGTCGTTCGGTGGGCTCAGAACTCTCTTCAGTCATCTCCTTGGTTACTTCATCCTTGGCAGGAGGTGGAGGTGGGGGTGGAGAAGAAGTGCCATCATTCGCCTCGCCCCCCTCTTCCATTTCCTCCATTCCAAGGCCGCTCATGGAAACGTCCAGTTTGAGATGATTCACTGGAGGAGACGTTTCCGTTTCCAGAGCTTCTTTAACAGGATTCTGCACCGTGTCAATCTGCTCATGCTGCAGGTGCTCCTCTTGTTGGTCTTGGGATTCCTGATCTAGCACCTCTACCTCGTCCTCGTCGCCACCCAAAGTAGCATCGTCTTCGTAGTAGTCCAAAACATCATCATCATCTTCTTCTTCTTCATCGTCGTTATGATTTCGCGTGATAATGACGCTGCCTTCGTCATCATAGTCCTCCTCGTCATCCTCAGGGTCTTCTGTGGAAGGAATAGGCACATCTGGATCCAGAATCACCATAGGAGACTCCTGAGGGTGAGGTTGCGAGGAGCCGCGCTGATGGTTGGGATCCGAAGACGAGAAGCGCCATGCGGACGTGTCTTCAACGGTACAGTCTCCGTTGACTCGGCGCATGATGGAATCCCGAGAGATCTCGGGTGGCATCTCAAAGTCCAGGCCGGAAATATCTCCAAGCGTCTCGTCAGCCTCGAGGACATCGGTGGCGGCCGTCTCTGATTCTGCCTCCGAATGCGGTGTTTCTCCCCTCTCACGACCATTTCCTCGCCGCAATCTACGTTCTCGCTGTTGACCCGCGGCCGCCTTGGCGTCCGTGTCGTCGGAGAGCATCATGAGTTTCAATCGCTCCTCGAGCGTCATGCTGTGACTACCAATGTTTTGAATATCAGACTTGGACACCGACGCTGGTGGTGGGGGTGGCAAGCTTCTGCGGGAGCCACCTGACATCCTTTCTGCTGTCAGTGACAGACCAGGAGAAGCGTGGACCGAGCCTGTCGATCCGCGTCTAGTTCTAGCGTCTTCGGCACCGGGAAGAGGAGGCAACGGCCTATGATCTCCATTCGAGTTGGACGAGTCGGAGCGTTTGTGTGTAGGAGTTGTGCGTCCATCCGTGGCCATCATGGGACCATTCTCTGGCAGCGGACTGCCCTCGTACTTGTCGGTTGGCATTCCCCGATGCACCATGGGACTCTCGCCGCGCCAGTCATCAGGTCCCACCACGGGAGTCTTGTCAGTGTCTTCCAGTGATTCGTCGAAGCTCTCGTCTACATCAACACTTGCAGGATCGTAGAGATCGTCCTCGTCATCGTCTTCATCGTCGTCGTCTTCGACAGATTCGTAACTGCCTTCTCGTGAATTGGTTGCAATAGATGATAGATCGGGTGTCGCCATCTCATACTCGTTAACCTGAGGCGGCGCAGCATCAAAAGTGACACTCTTGGGGTGACGAAGCAAGAAGCGAGAGTCCGAGAAGTCTTCTTCACAAAGTGACGAGCGGACAGACCAAGTCCCGTCAGTTGGATCAAAAGTGCTCTTGTTGAACTTTGTTGGTGACAGCGATGACTTTGTCGGCGATGCGGGCTCTTTCCTCGGTGTCCTTGGCAGCTTTTGCGCAACATCACTAGGCAATGGGGGTGACACTTTGGTCGGGCTCATCATCGAGAGGCTTGACTGATTGTCAGAGCTGAAAGGATCAAATTCCAAAGAGTGAAAGCCGCTCGAGTTGGTTGATGAGGTCAGACCGCTTCCTTGAATCTTTGAGAGGGGTCTTTCGATGTGCGGCATTCGAGTAGGATCATATTCTTGCTTCTGCTCCAGTGCTAGAATGTTGCTATTCTTGACACGGGACGCCTTCTGAAGACGCTCAATGGAGGAACGGCGATTTGGCGATGGCGAACCAGAGGGACACCCACGGAGAACGTTCTCCGAGTTGCGATTTTGCCAGAAGAGACGAGGCGAAGTGGAAGAGTCATGAGGGGAAGACTGGAATGGAGACGAGTCGTTGCTGGGCTGCGCAGGTCTCTGCATCAACAATGTCAGCTATTTCTGGCTAAGAGGTGTCAAGGAAGGGGTGTGAGTGTAATCCAGGCGCATTTTCCTCCTCCTCCACGTTCTCATGCCGTCGGTGTCGGTCATGACTTCCATACAAATATGATCACATGGGGAAGCAGCACATAAAAGGTTGTGAAGCGAAGGAGAGAAAAAGAGCAGTAGGCACGTGTACGGAGCTAATCGAGGCCTACCTTGGGAGAATAGGTCTGCCAAGTCGATGAGTTTCGTCTCTTTTCGCCGGGGGAAATCTCGCTCAATGGACGAGGAATACTGCTTGTCGTCATCTTCTTTGTAGGCGAAGGGGTTGGCGTATTCTTGGAGATGCGAAGAGGATGCACCTAGGATCCGAGCGTAAGTTTGTGTCTCGGAGGGAAGGAAATGGAACGGGAGATGGCCATACCGGCTCGGAGGCCATGGTGATCACTGCTTGAGCAGTAGCTCGTTCGGTTTATTTTTGGGAGGATAAGCAAACGGCGCCGGAATGCTATGAGGCGTAGTGGTGGTCAAGAGGGTATGGTCTGGCAGTCTGGAATGTGATGTGGGTGTTACCAAGAAATCCCTCTGACCTGGGAGCAAACGAGCGCGAACTAGAGGTGAAGGACTTGGACAGTTGGACTGGCGCAGGCTCGGCCGAGCGTTGAAACGAAGGACTAATCAAGGCAAGCCGTGAGATCTGGACCAACTCTTCACCACGATGATGAACAAAGAGAGTCGCGACGCCTGTGGAGGGTATCAAGTTCATTCGTGTTGGAAGAAGGGCGACGAGACGCTATTCCGCGGGTGACAGCGTTTAAGGAATGCTCATCACAAGTCATCGCCATGGATCTGATTGGTTCTGTCACGATAAACAGTGGCCTGAGAGTTGAGGCGGGGTTGTCAGGGCAACGGCGACAGCTCTTTGCATCGCAGCCGCTCCTGCCTCCCTTGCGCGCAATCGTGATGCGCTAAAGGCTGTGGCTGCAGGATACTATGGCCAATCAGAGGGCGCAGCGGCCGTTGGTGGAGGTTGGTAGGAAGGAGCGCCGGGAGCGCCCCTTGCGCCGACCCCCTGGCAGGCTGGGGAGACACCTGTATCACCGGCCTCAACACAGTTCATCACCGGCCGCTCGCAGGCTTCCCATTGAGAAATCCAGGACAGACAACAGGTGACTTACATGCAGCACAGACACAAGAGACTAGACGGCTTGATAGCCTCAATTCAGCTGGCAGCCATCCCAAGCATCTGGATTTTGTGCCATCTTCCACGCCGCTTTGAGTCGCCATGGCAGCAAAAACGCGGAGGAACACAACAAATTGACAATGGGCTAACTGATCCCCACATCCGCGCGCTCAATTGTGATTTTCGACTTGTCGGCTACCTACCGCGCCGTCTTCGTATATCTCGGCATATCTCGGCCGGCCTATTCTGCACTCTGTAGATTAAAAAGCTGTGTCCGGACTCCGAACAGCTGCATGTCATGATTGTCATCCCAGATTCAGCTGCCCGCGTTCAGATTCCCGCTTGCAGTGGAGCGCACCTACATATGGTACCTAACCTACAATACATACCTAGGTACATTATCAAACCCCTATCGAATCGCTCTCGTATCTGGTGTAACGCCCGCATCGTCACGGCTGTCGGCTGTCTGAGGAGCGGCGTAGCACGGCATACTTCGCACAGCAAATCTCTTCATCTCTTCATCTCTTCATCTGTTATCTCATCATCTCTTCACTTCTTCATCTATCTCAGACCATGCCGCCATCCGGCATTGCATCGAGAACTAGGGCGTCCCCCCCGGCTCGGGAACAAGTCCCTCAGCGAACGGGGTGACACTGTCTCGAAGCGAATACTCGGTAATACGTCTACTTCATTTCTGAATGCTTGTTTGAAGTTGTCGTTATGTCTACTTTATCTGTCCGTTGGAGAGCCTGCCGACTCTTGCCGTTGATTCCACGCCACACAGTCATCGAATCTGACACCGTTTCCCCCAAAACAATCCAGGGCACTGCCAATCGTGAGATCGACCTTCCCGCCACTGAGCTTCTTTACCAGATCTAGATCCTCCAAATGCCTCCCACCCCCAGCATAGGTGACGGGAATAGAACACCATTCGGCCAATCGCTCCACCAGCTTCTCATCAATGCCCAGTTGTAGACCCTCATTGTCCGCAGCGTGGATGAGAAACTCGGAGCAGTATGGCTCAAGCGCTTGGATCGACTCTGCAGAAAATGTCAACAAGAGTACAAGTAAAAGATATAAAGAAATCCAGACAGTTCACTGTGCTACAGCACACTCAGGCGAATCGGCGAATCGTTGAGGCCGTCTTACCTCGGTTGACTTGCATATCCGTCAACGTCTGCCACTTGTTCATGGCGACGAACCACGAATCGTCACCGCGGCGACGGCAGCTCAAATCAATAACTAGTTTGCTCTTGTCACCGCCCAGAGCTTCCAGGACGGCATCTAGCCTTGACTGGCTGAAGCGTCCCTCTGGGAACAGATATGATGTGATGATGACCTTTCCACATTACCCCCCCTTGTCAGCAGAGGATAATCGACCCGGTTAGCCAAGTTGTGCTGAAACGACTTGGTTCTGGTTTCTGAAACAAAACCCGCCCCTCTAAAAATAGATAGACACAACAACAACAACAACAAAACAAGAAGATGGAATGGGGAATAAACAAGGCAAGAATCAAAAACATGGGGAAAAAAGCCAACTTACTTTGGATGCCCCCGCGTCCAGCCACTCCTTTGCGTTCTTGTCGTTGATGCCGCCCCCGACTTGTAGGTGGCCTGGCCACGCTGAAAGCGCTTCCTTTGCGGGCCCGGTGTTGCCCGGGCCCAACATGATGACATGAGAGCCCTCAAGGGAATTGTCTCTGTACAGCTGTGCGAAGTGTGAGGCCGGATGCTGCGACACGTGGTTGGTCTGTAAGGCGGACGAAGAGCTGTCGAGGGTGCCGCCGACGATCTGCTTCACTTCCCCGGCATGGAGGTCGATGCACGGTCGGAACCGCGTCATGGTGGTGTACTGGGGTTTGTCGCGAAAGGCAGAGCTTTGGGTGCCTGAGTTGCTGTTTGTCCCCGGTGTGTTGTAAGTCGATTGAGTCTGTGTGAGAATAGTGTCACGAATCTACGATATGTGAAGTGGTGCAAAAATGCAGTGACGCGAAGCTGTGCCAGTGCGCGCCAAAAATAGGCAAAACTGAAGGGGGGTCTGCGACGCAAGTCACGTTGTCTTATGTAGTGGAGGCCAGACGGTACC
>SRQG01000505.1:0-15372 GCA_018360325.1 Claviceps aff. humidiphila group G2b
GTTTCTCGATTACTCCGTAATCAAACCCCCCCCTCTTCATCGCATGATAAACATGGAGCGTTCACGATTCGAGCTAGATCCAGAGGGTGACACGATACTCATTTTACGACACCCAAAAACAGAGCAGCCCGTGTGGGAGCCCAAGGACGAAAGGGGCAAACAGGAGCGGAGGAACCATTTGTTCAGGCAAAGGTTGTTTGGCTCGATAGTAACGTCTGACTCTGACATTGAGTCCGAGCATTTCGATGACGAAAATACTCATGCCCCATCACCAGAGCCTATCGCACCTAAAATTGAGTCGAGTGTGCCACGTGATAGCGAAGAAGCGCATGACGACAACGGCGAGCTTGAGGAGATACATTTTCGGCTTTCCTCGCGGCACTTGGCCCTTGCATCGCCTGTGTTTAAGACAATGTTGAACGGGTCTTGGAAAGAAAGCGCACGAGCGTTAGACCGGTCAAAGAACGGATCAGGCAAAGCCCGCGCACCACTGCAACTTGGCTTTGATTCTCAAGTGCGTTTTGAGCTGACCGCAAAAGATTGGGATGACGAAGTTTTTCTCATACTCATGAATATAATTCATGGTCGAAATACACTAGTACCGTTGTCTAGTGACTTGACTACACTGGTTAAAATGTCCGTCCTCGTTGACTACTATCAGTGTCAGGAGGTTACACAAGTTATTGTCGGCCTTTGGATCGACAAGTTATCTGAAAAGCTTCCATGGTCGTACCGTCCAGAGTGTGTTATCTGGATGTTTGTGTCGTGGGTCTTCTCTCGCGGCAAGATATTCGAGGAGATGACTAAAGTGGCCATAAGAACATGTGAGGGTGGCCTGGGGACAATACATTTGCCGCTTCCCTCAATGCTGTTGAGTACGGCGACCCCCGCATCTTCATGGTCTTTCCAAGCTAACTAATTCCGCAGCCTCTATGGAACAGAAGAGAGATCAATTTTTAGACAAAATCTTCAAAATCTTGGGGGATTTGTTCAAAGACCTTTGTCAGGGTCGTTGTGGACGTGGTTGTAGTTCCAGGAAATGCTCATACGTGCTACTTGGTGCACTCATGTCAGGAATTAATCAGGCTGAGCTATATCAAGAATGCAGCGCGTGGAAAGTCTGTAACAAATTATTGTCGCTCGGCGATCATGACGCAGATCGATGCACTCTTCGACGATTGCTTGCACCTGCTGATCAACTGTGGAACGCCTTAGGCGGTCTGAAGTTAGAGGAGTACAAGGGCGCACAAAAGAGAAAGTTTGCGGACGTTTCTTGATCTACGTCACAAGATTGAGGGACGAGAACTACCTGTGGTGAGCTTCATGGGAACATGAGCCAGAATCAAAGGCGCTGTTACCGACTGGGCGCTCGTCAACGAATCAGTGTGGGCAAAATGGCCTTCCAGAAAGTATGCATTGCCGTTTCAACATTCCACGCCAACACCCAAACGTGCAATTTACAGCTCCGATCCCAAATCTAGCACTGCTTGAAGATGTCCAGGCATGGCACTTGCTGTCTATGACTCTGGGTATTAGGCGACGAGTTATCAACGAGCTTCACCTCAAACTCATCCCACAACATCTGTCTCAACCTCTTGGTAGGTTTGACGCTGGGGCTATACGGCGGCCAGTCTAGAGTACATAACTACCTTCCGACATTTCAGGGCTTTTCTTCACGATTCTAACAGTGTTATCTAGGGACGGTTATGACGCCACTTGCCTTGAGGTGCTGTCGAAATGTGTTCTTGGCAGGATGCGTGTGATTTCGTGGTTGACGCGTGGGGTGAAGGTTCAGTGAGGCGACGCTTTTGCCGTTATTGGGCGAGACGAACTGAGTGCGACCTCCACCTTTTGATCTCGCTGTGTACCGCAATATATCGTCACATGGAAGATATGTGTTTCGGGCATTGATCCGACTAAGGACTTATCGCCCGAGGTAAGGACTGACGAATGTGATGATTGACGTGGGAGAGAAATGGCTGATTTGATGGTATCGCGGCGTCGTTGCTATTTGGGGGCTGGCGCCAGCCGATGCCGCCTCTCAGGGGTAGAGGCACGGGGCTGTAAGACTGGTATAGAATGAGAGACATAAAAAGTGTTGATCAATTAGGTATATGCCCTTGTGTGTCTGGACTCTGTGGTTGCTGTTTCCAACACGATGTATTGTATGCGCGGTTCTTAATGGATGTAGATGCATGCACAACTGACTCGAGGAGATGCCCAGTTTCGATGGCAATTTTTCAATTTCTACCACCAGGTCATGAAACCCCTGTAACTTTGTTCGATTGTCGAGGTTGGGTACATATGTACTGTATTTCATTCTGGCATTCCGATGATGAGCCGAAGCTGATTGGCGGTGTCCATGTCCAAATTTCGAAACTGCCCCATCCGTCGCTCGGGAAACCAATACCTCCTCTCTCTGAATGGAATCTCCTGGAGTCTGGACTCTCGACTCTCTGGGGCACAAGAACATCGGCATCTTCCAACTGGCCATTCGCGATACATGCGACTTTCGTGCTTGATGTTCACATAGTTTCCTCTTTTTACTACAGGACAAACCATGAAGGATTCACGGTTCGAGTTGGATCCTCAAGGCGACACCATACTCGTTTTGAGATGTCCTACAAAAGAGCAGCCCGTGTGGGAGCGGAGGAACGAGAAAAACAAATGGACAGAAAGAAACAACTTCATCAGGCAGAAGTTGTTTGGATCGGAGTCTAATTTTGAAAAGGATGCTGACCCTTCGGATGACCCTCCTGATGACGAAGGCACCCACGAGCAGACACCGGAGCCCATCGCTCCTGATGATGAGCCAAATGTGCGAAATGATAGCGGAGACGCGCATGGAGAGACTAACGAGCGTAATGAGGTACGATTTCGGCTTTCCTCGAGGCACCTGGCCCTTGCCTCGCCCGTATTTAAAACCATGTTGAACGGGACATGGAAGGAAAGCGCTGCACCGTCAGACCAGTCTAAAAAATCAGCCAAAACCCGAAAGCCACCGAAAAAAGGCTCTGATAGCTCGACGCGCTATGAGTTGACCGCAACAGAATGGGATGACGAAGTTTTTCTCATGCTCATGAATATCATTCACGGTCGAAATACACTGGTGCCGTTATCTATTGACTTGATTACACTGGTGAAATTGTCCGTCCTTGTTGACTACTATGAGTGTCAGGAGATTACACAATTTGTTGTCCGTATTTGGGTCAAAGAGTTCGTCCTTCCAACATCGTACGGTCGAGATTGTGTTGCCTGGATATTTGTGTCGTGGGTTTTCTCTTTTGGCCAGCCATTCGAGCAGATGACTCAACTTGCCATGGAAACAAGTGAGGGTGGCCTCGGGACAATACATCTGCCGTTGCCCCCAAATGTTTTGAGTATGGCGACCCCGCATCTTCACGGTTTCTCCAAGCTAATATATTTCGCAGCTGTCATGGAACAGAAGAGAGACCAAATCCTGGACGAAATGTTCGAAATTTTTGGTAATCTATGTCAAAATCTTTGTAAGGGCCGTCTTGGTTGTCGCTCCGAATGCTCAGCCATGCTACTTGGTACACTTCTACGGGGAATGCATGAGCATAAGCTATATCGAGCCCGCAGCGCGAGGCGAATCAGAGTTGTAGTACTTTCGCTGAAATCTGCGGCTCGACGTGGATGCGACTGTACCCTCCAAGGGTTCCTTCAACCTGATTTTAACAGAACATGGCAGAGGTTAGATGGTCTAAAGCTCAAGGATTACAAGGGACAAAAGAGAAAATTTTCCGACGTGTCTTAATTTACGTCAAAAGATTGAGGAGCGAGAACTAGGTGGTAGGCTTCATGTCCATGAAATATGAGCCAGAATCAAAGGCGGTGGTGCCGGGCCGAGGGCTCGTCAGCGAATTAGTATGGGCAAAATGGTCGTTCAATAAGTACCTGTTCATTGCCATCTCAACATTCCACGCCAAAAAGAAAAATTCGCCCGCACCGTTGTAACGCCGCCGCCCGCGGCTTCGCCCCTAAAATTGAAACAACATCAGAATCGAGATCAGCGCACCTGATTACTCCTCTCCCTGATGGCGCATCAAGGGCGTCCCGATCGCGGGGCGGAGGGTGGTGAATCCGTCAATCGGGGAGAGCGCGATCTGCACAGCAGCCACCAAAACACAGGAAACCAAAACGAAACCGCGTCGCTCCCGCAGCGGGATGAAATACTGCAAAAAATAGCTTATGACACAATGGCCAGATCACCAGGAGAAAGCGTGGACGGAATTCCGGTTCATGGTGCAGGTCGTGGAAAAACTGGGAGCTGAACGAGGACGGGCGGAGGAGCGCGACCGACGCGTTCCCGAGACTTCCCAACAATCAGCAATACTCAACCTTCAAGAAAGCATCGAGGGAGCCGTTACTAAAGCCCTTAGCAAGACTTCCACCACAGCATCGTCGTGGGCTGCCGTCGCAGCGCGTGTATTCAACGCAGTGCCACAACCATGCTACGAAGCTGTGCACCACAAGTTTGGGCACATCGCCGCCTTCTGCGCGGCCCTCCCCCGCGAGATGTGGCCGCTGCTCCGCTAGTAAACACGCCAGAGTAGACCTAGAGTCCGGTTCTCTCACCGGAATATCGAGAGAATGCTGCCTCAACTGCTCCGGCACGCATCCATTTTGGTCACGCCAGGGCCCTATCACGAATACCCGATGGGAACAAGCGCAAGAAGCCCATTTTCGACGACCGATGACCTTCTCCAACCCGGAATCTTTCGATGACCTGCCCCCCAGAGGACGACAACCCGACGAAACACCCCCCGAGGCCCCTCCACGGAGGAAAGTCGGGAGGCCGAAGGGGAGAGCAAGGCAAGACAAGTCTACGGTAGTAGCGGAGCGCACACTTCGCCCTCGACTCCCTAAGCCCATAGACCCAGCGATCACGCAGCAGGAGGCTGTCAACAATCTGGAAGAGATGTATGTCGTGAGAGAGCTTAGGGTTCTGTAGCTTTGTTCTTCCTGCCCTGCACCACGCCTTCGGCGAGGGAGGCCTGACAGGTAGCCTGCAGGCATCTACTTTGTATATATTGACAATCTCAACGGGCCAGAGGGCCCGACCGGCGACGACAGTATCTATCAAAGCACAAGGGTTTTCTTTCTCCCTGTACTAAGGGTTTTCCTTTGTGTAGTTCAGAAAAGCAAGACGTACATACTAGAACTTTCAACTGGGCAAGCTACAGCGAGCCTTGCTAGAGTAAAGTAAATGAAAATCACATTCCACGCCAATTTTCAAACGGCGAGGCATGCTGCCAAAGACCCTTCTTGGACCGACGACTCCAACAACCTTATCAATGAGCTCTATCTTCAAGCTGAGGATCTGAAGCGCCGTCGTTGCCGTTGTTCTGCTGCCAACCCTCTTTGGGAGAGGTCAAGGACTCAAGAGTGGCCTGGAAAAAACTGCCTTTACACTTTTCAATCACGTCGGGTGCAGAAGATCAGGCTTTGCGAGGACCGAGGTAGAAGACGTGAAGCAGGAGAGAATTTATTCTCAAAAACCTCGCCTCAAAGAAGGCCTGGTATACGAGCCGCACGCGGAGCAAGTTAGCAACAAGCAGAGACCTTCAGTGAGATTGGCCCCTCATAATAATGGGCATATACATGACAATTCGCGGTACTTGCCGAGAAATAAGACTGCACAATGGACTTGTAAGTGGCATCTCATTAGGATACTATCTGTCATCGTCTATACGTCATCTAAATAAGCTATTCGTTCCGACTACACCGACCAAGGCCGTCCACACTTGGCGCTCAAACATCTGGTTATACCCCAGCCAAGATCTAATAGTTCTAAATTCAGATATATATTTCGTTATACGTCAAGGAATTTTTGGTCAAATTTCCTGGTCATTGCGTCATTCTTTTCTTGTCTGATTGCTTCTTGTTGGATTGCTGCAGAAACTCCGGTCGTGCACCCAGGGTGCCTGCGGGAAGAATCTCGAACCCCGAATTCCTCCTTCGATGCTCCGTGTTGGCGTAGACTTTCGCAGAACCATATACACGACCCTTGGGGTTGCGCGGCACACGATTGAAGTCCAGCAATGGTGCACTATGGCTGCTCGCAAACCCGACCTGGGGCAACGACATTAGGTTTGTCTTCGGTGTCCTGTATAAACCTTCATTGTTTGTGGCAGATTGTCGGTGCGTCCTCGAATTCTCATCTGAGTGTGTGGGCAATGTAGCCGCGACCGCACCCTGCGGCGCCTGCAGCGACGACATTAAATTTTTGTTTGGTATCCTTGATGAAAAGTCGGTTTTCATGGCAGACTGTCGCTGCGTCCTCGAATTCTCATCTCTGTCTGCAGGTAGTGTGGGCGCGACTGCATCCTGCAGAGGCTGCGGCGATGGCGTCAAAGGTGTGTTTGGCACCTTAGACGCAACGTTGACATCTCTGGCAGCTGTTTGGCGCATCCTCACATTGCCCTCTGTTCGTACGGCCGCTATGACCATGTCGTCGACGTCGTCGTCGGGATGGCCCGTTGAGCGACAGTCATGATATGTGGATGACGGCGCTGATGAATGAGTGGCAACTGAGCTCGACGGACTGGTAGGCCTCGCTACTTCATCTTCATGAATATTGTGTATACTTGAGTATACTACTCCTTCGCGCTCATGTAGCGGCCGGTTATTGCCGTCGTTTGGTAGAATCGCTGGAGAGGCCGCCTGATTGGTGTCAGACACCACGCGACAGGAATTCCAGATACCTTCCACCTCTTGCCCTTGTTCGATCGCACACGCCCCGAATGGAATGCTATTGTGGTTTAAATGACGGATGCCGCAATAGCTCATCTGGGCGATTCTTGTTCGTCGCTCTTCGTCGATGACTTCGTGTGCCTGCATTCGTCGAGTTGCCAGCCATGATTTAAACGCACCAATGAGGACTACAACACAGATGCTACACGCGAGGACCTGGAATACACACGTGTTAGTAGAAGTCGACAGTCAATTCACATGGGGATGATGCAGCAGAATGGTGGAATATGCCTACAAAGGTCATCTGTTGCCATAGCTCCCAATGCACGAAAAAAGAAGGCATAGCGCAAGACTCTCCATGGATATCAAGTCATGCCAGTCAAAGCAAGTGTGAAAAATTGAACCTGTAAGGCAAATGTCATGGAGAGGAAGCATGTCTCAGACAGGATATTGCTCAGAGGCACATGGTTGGGCAGACCTCGCACGCCAACGCGCAGTACTGATTTTTTGACAGCAAGAGCCAGCGAGCAGTCCGTGGTAAGAAGACATACATACCACTGAATGCGAGGCTTGTGTCAGGCGTTGGCTATCGGGACGTGCATGCATGAAGGCTTACTTCTTCCTATTGTCCGTGAGTGGAGGAAGCAGCGATTCTTGTCTGGCAGTGAAACGGGGCATTTAGCTGCAACATAGGAGATAGGTGAGGACTGCCTTGGGCTTCGATCCCGATCATGAATCGACAGTTTGGCATAAAGAGGCGAATGGCAGGCAGGTGGCGGGCAAGTGACGGGCAAACCGGCAGGCACAACAGGCAAGTGGCAGGTTATTGTGAGACATGTGCGTCCAGCTGGCACAAGTGCCCGCAAGTTGCAACCCTCAACAGTCCAAGACTGACTGGCTTGAATGGAAGTCGTAAAGTGTCAATTTTGCTACGAGATGCTTCACCACGTATCTGGGCCACAATACGCCGTGTACGCAGCCTACCGGGCACATCTAAGAGATGCTCGACCGCCTCGATGCCATGCCCATGATCAAGACGGTGTTACTGGTCAGTGGCAGTGGTTGCGGGATTGCATCGGTATGGGCAATATTTGCTCTACTAGCCATCCAAAGGCAGCAGCCCCGGCTACCTAGCCGAAGGTGCAGTTGGCAATCACAACGAAGGCAGCAAGTCTTGGCGGAATGGCGAGTGTGTGTGCAACAGTAAGATGGCCCAGGAATGGCTTCCCGGACGCCAGAATAAATTATAAAGCAGATCGTCGCGGGCCGCGGGGCGGGACGTCTTCGACATGACGACGCCTTGTAAGTTGCAAGTAGTTGGGCATCCGATTGCCTGCCGCGCTTGAGCACACAGTTCCAACTTCCAAGAAGGAGACCTTGCGTACCTTGCGTGCCACTGCGCTTAATTAGTCGATCGTTTGGAGCTTGCAGATTAGACGAGAGCCTATCATGTGAATGCATACCCAGGATTGGCGGCAAGCGGTGGCGCCGAACGGATGATTTGCGAAGGCCATGTGGCAAGCGAAAGGTCTCACATCGGAGCTGTTATGGAACGGCAAGCTTCTCGAGATCTATCATCTGGGGGAATGTCGATCATCAATCAGATGGATCATGGATAGGTATGTACCTAATGTATCATGGACGGCAAATGGCAGGAGCCACCTTTCGGCCAAGGAAAGTCCGGCCCGTCGCCGACTCGCCGGTCGGCGCATTCGGAATTCCCCAAACCGATCCATTTGGACGCGGGATATGACAAGGTTGACAAGGTCCATGACATGGGCTAATTTACAGGAAGGTCCATTTCTCCTGGATGCTTTCGTCTTGAGCGTTATTTGCATATGTACTAGGAACAATGTAGGTAGGTCCTGGTAGGTACAGAGTGGTAGACTTGTTGACTAGCTCCAGTGCGGCATGATTCCCTCGGCTTCATGCCCAGTCCATCCTCAATGCTCATCAATCTCTTTGCAGTAACATTTTACCATTCCAACAGTCTTTGCTGTCCGCGTCCATCCATCATTATCGTCCCTTCGCGCCACTATGCCAATTCGCAATCCCTTTACCCGACGACCTGTGCTGCCTGATGAGCATCCACAGCCCGCCGAGCATCAGGATGCCCATTGCGGCTTTGAGCGTGTCGTCACTGTGGGAACCAAGGCCTCCTCGCTGAGTGCATGCAGCAGCCAGAGCCACGATACCGGCGAATACAAGATGAGTGGTGTGTGAACCTCGGCCAAGGCGCATTGCATCGCGTCGCACATCAAAAACATTGCATGTTGCCGCAACATGGCAGTATGCAGCTTGATTAACCAGAGCTCCCTTTTCCAACAGTCGTCAACGACAGTGGTGTATATTTGCCGGTAAGACCATCACCTGCCCCCATGGCGCGCACTGCAATGCAGGTTGACGGTCACGAGTCACGACTCACTCATCAATGATCATGCGCGTGGCCTAACGTGTATCCAGCCTTCGCCATCGGAAGAAAAAGATCAATGGCCACCGCGCAGGTACCTATCGTCAAGGACGTCGCGGACGTCGAGGGCATCGACAGACACTAGAAGCAGCTCTGGCGACCTGGAGCATTTCCCCATTTCTCGCGAATCCTTTGACTCGTACCGCAGATCGTTTGTACGTGTGCCTCCCGAGTTCCTCCCGGCTCGTATTGCATGGACGCCCCCTTCCGTCATCTATTGTTTCTGGCGCATCTCCTTTTTCTAACGCGTTGCCAGGATGTCACTGCACGCTCACCAATTGTGTCCAACGACAGCTTTGGACGCCAAAGCCTGGACTCTGCGCGGTTTCCGCGGCTCCCAAGGTCGGCCATGGCTGGGAAGTTTGACTGTCAACCTCCCACCGCCGAGGAGGGCTTCGAAGATGTTGGGCTGGACGATCACAAGCAGCAACCGCGAAAGCGTGGCTTCTTCTCTAAGCTGACCGAGTCGCAGGATGCGTCCGGTCAACCGACTGTTTCTCGCTTTCTGATGTCTGGACGTAAGCGCGGTCATAGTGGGCAAGGCGCCGAACTCACTGTCATCAGCCAGAACCGAGACAACTGAGGGGCTCGTTTATCATTTTCTTTCTCTGGACTCTCTTTTTCTCTTCTCTGCACATACTTTTACCATTGCTGGACATTATAGTTTCGACTGGGCATTTTGTTTTTTTTGTGGTTTTCTTGGGTCTCGGAATGAGAATCGGCGTTGTAGGGATTACAGTGGCGACAGTAGGTATTGTACAGTATCACGCATTGTGGGCTGAGTCTCTGAGAGAACGGCAAGGCTCAGTCGATATAAAGAATAATAAGTATTCGGACGGACGACAAACGAGTTGTCATTTCAAGATCAATTGACCAGTTCTGCCTATTGCCGCCCGGTATAAAGGGGTATCTACCGCACATCAGAGTGGCCAGACGGCTGCGCCCTCTCTTTTGTGCGAGACTTACATGACGCCACCCAGTACCACCACATGCTGTATCAGGGACAGGTGCGTCGATATAAGGAGCAGGAGTTAGAGGAGCGAATGATTCATTCTTGAATGGCAAGCACTGTGCTTCCTACCTGCATTCACGGATTTGTCTTGGCGGACTCGCTAAGCTAATCGAGTACAATGGAACTATTTCGAGTACATTTCCTTTGGTTAGCCTTGCCGATGAGTCTATAGAAGCACATTCCCACATGTTTTGTTTCTGAAGAGCGATATTCGGAAGAAGTTGTTCGTGGCATATTGCTCGACACAGATGCATCAGGCATTTGCGCTCGTCAGGCATTTGCGCTCATGAAGCTGATCAGTGATGACACACTTGAAGGTTGAGCCCGCCGATGCGCACACCGTGGCCTAAGGCCTTTGGCGAAGGTTCATCTACATCTTCCAGTATTCTTCGCGTGCCTACTGCTTTCGGCGAGATCGGATTTCACATTCTCGGCAGCTCCACGCCCTTCCCGCTTTCCATTACGGACATGGACCGACTAGGCATCAAGCTCGACAACATCGAAAACTTGCTCATCCAAGGTACGAAGAAGGTACCAATTGTCAGACGTTGGGGCCACCATTGGTGGACTTTTGACGTCACTGAAACCGCAGTCTTCCACTTGTCTGAGACGCAAATCCGACAGCTTCATCGTCGCGTCGGACACCCATCCGTCACCAGGCTCGCCAAAGCTAAAGAGATCTGAAGAGTGGTTGCAGCGTTGAAAGACTCCATTGTTGAATGAATCAAGATGAAATCGTGTTCTGGGCAAGCATATAGGTACCTAACTCGGTGAAGGGTTTATAAAAAAATATCAAGACGCACGCCTTAGAATAAGATGATACAGCAGCAGCATCAGCGAATCGAGAGTGACACTGAATGCACGTTGTGAGATGAGGCGAAGCAATGCTCGGGTGATGCATCACCAGAACCGATGCTCAAATGATGCGTCACGAATCACGACGAGTGATGCTATCGCCACAAATGCTGACTATCGTACCGCCACAATTGATGCTGACGATCGCACTGGACCAACACACCGTGGTTCAGCTGAAGACGTTGTGAGAACGCAGTGAATATCCAAGCCAAGAGCTAGAAGATGAGAGGTTTATATACATGAAGTCCTCGAAGACCATCGATGAAAGAAAGCAATTGATGAAGCCGGAGCTCATTGTCCTCCACGCATGGTCAAAGTTCAAAACGAGAAATTGTGAACCTAAAACCCATAAAGGGGGCAGAAAGGGGACAACGAGACGGGCCACGTGACCTACTACTGCGGGTAGCCACCTGAGCCATTGCGATCACGCCTTTGAAGTTTGAAGTCTTGTTGCAGGCTTGCCGCTTGCAGCTCGTGAACTTTGAAGTTATTTCTGCTTACCGTTTTCAGCAAAATGTCTGACTGGCCTCTTGATGTTTTGCCGCCCGAGGCAGTTTATCCAACCAAAGAGGCTCTTGTTGAAGCCATCAATTCCTGGTCACGAGATAGAGGGTATGCTCTAACTGTCGGCCGGTCAACGCGCGAACGATCAGGCTTCTTTACCATTACTTATGCTTGCGATCGGAGGGCCCTCCCGCGAGACCCTCTTAAGCCGCGGATTCGGCGATCATCATCCCGCCGATGCGGATGCCCCTTTTCAATCAACGCCAAGGAGCTTCCTGATGAACAAGGTTGGGCCCTCCGCCATCGGCCTGATCCAATTTGCGCTGTTCATAATCATGTCCCTAGCAGCGACCCATTGGTCCATCCTACCCATCGGCACTCTTTCCTGGCGACGCAAACTCCTTCTCAACTCCTTGATACCACTCCCAGGGCCAGCAGGCGTCCCAAACCAACCACCACCCGCGCGCGCAAAACCCAACCCACCATGACGGCCAAAGAGGTGTCGAGTAGGAGCGAGGAACTGGCTCGCCTGTCGCTCTCGTCGCGAACAGTCCATGCGGACGACTTTATCTCTACGCATAGAGCTGTAGCGCCGGCTATGCATGTCAGTACGACGTTTAGATATAGCGACGATCCGGAGGAGCTGCATCGCAGCGGGGATCCCAAGAAGCTGGCAGACTGGAACAATCTCGATGTGAGTTTATGACCTCGATCTGATGATGTGGGTGGGCGCATTCATGCAAGGAACAGCATGAACCGCATGATGCAAAATAGACACGCGCTCCGACCGAACTTCTATTGACGACAGGTTTCTACGTTTTGAAAACACGTTCCTTTGCGAAAAGCCCACGGCACCGCTCGACTCCCATATCTACTCTCGAGATTCGAATCCCAATACAACGCGTCTGGAGGCCGTTCTGACGAGCATTCTCGGCGGCCCCTCCATCACGTACGCATCTGGTCTGGCTGCGTTCTACGCTATGCTGGTTTGCCTGAATCCGAAGCGCATTGCCATTGGGGAGGGCTACCATGGCTGTCATGGTGTCATTCAGATCCTGTCGCGGCTGACAGGCCTCAAGAAGCTGCCTCTCCATTGCGACCCGAGTGAGCTGGGGCCCGGGGATGTGATTCACGTGGAAACACCGCTGAATCCGACGGGTGAGGCCAGGAACCTGCAGTACTATGCGGATAGAGCCCATCAGGTCGGTGCGTACTTGACCGTGGATGCCACCTTTGCGCCGCCGCCGCTGCAGGATCCTCTTGCTTTTGACGCGGATATGATCATGCACAGCGGGACGAAATACATGGGCGGCCATTCCGATATGCTGTGCGGTGTGCTGACCGTGTCGCCGACCCGCGACGCTGAGGGATGGGCAAAGCAGCTCCGCGACGAGAGATTGGTGCTTGGGTCCGTCATGGGTAGTCTCGAAGGCTGGTTGGGCTTGCGGTCTCTGCGCACGCTGGAACTGCGCGTCACGAGGCAGAGCCAAACCGCGACGGCACTCGTAGCATGGCTCAGCTCGGAGTTGAAGAAGCAGCAGGGACAGCAGCCGAGCTCAGTCGTGGCGCGCGTGGTTGAAAGCCTACGCCATGCGAGCTTGCAACCTGAGGCGGCAGACGAGAACAGCTGGCTGCGGCGGCAGATGAAGGGGGGCTACGGGCCTGTGTTTGCCATCGTGATGAAAGATATGGAGCAGGCAAAGAAGTTGCCCAGCAGGTTGAAGCTGTTTCACCATGCGACGAGCTTGGGAGGCGTGGAGAGCTTGATTGAGTGGCGGGCCATGTCGGATCCGAATGTCAATCCGCGGTTGATGCGTGTGAGTATCGGGGTGGAGAGCTTTGAGGATTTGAAGGCGGATCTAGAGCAGGCGTTGAAGAGTTTGAGCAGGGAGATGGAGGAATGCGTGATAGATATAACTTGAGCATTGGAGCGCTACCTGGAGACTTTTTTGTCACGTATGTATACACCGTAACGAAGAACCTCGTTATAGTAACTGAATACAATTCGCAGCAACATTGCCTACCCCGTATAAAATATAAATGCGGTCACCGCGACCACTTTTGCACAGCTTTTCAGCGCATCGCAACCAATGTGCACGAATTGTATGTACATGCGATTATAGGCGCAACTATGTACACACATTAGGTACCTTCATGTAATAACGGACAACACTCACGAGTCACGACTCACAACAGACGCCAAGCGCGGGTTTTGCGGCTTGCCTGCCGCCGTTTCGACCCTGGCCTCCACTCTCCCCACCAATGAAACTCGGTATAATCTCCGTACATCAGATAATAGATTGCATCGCACCCGTCGAATGAACCCCCTTGTAAACAACCTACCTTCTCTGTAACCGCCGAGATCAGATGCCTCAACAATCTCCCCAAACCCCAATCGCACAAACATGACGGCCTCGCCACCATCACAGCAGCACGAACCCCAAAGGCACTGACATGCCACGCCTCGCCCTCTTCCGCCTCCCCACCAAGCTCCGGCGCCGCGTCCGACGCAGCAGAATGGCCACAATGACCCTCCTCGTCCTCCTCGCCCTCGTGCTCCTCCTCCCTATCTACTCCCTCTACTGCATCTACAAGCCCCCCGCAGCCTTGATCAGCTACCTCCGCCGCAAATACCCAGACGTGCTCTTCGAAGTCACCACCCCCGACAAGATCATTGCGCTATCCCTCGACGATGCGCCCTCTACCCGAACAGACGAAATCATGGACGTGCTGCGCGAGTACAACGCCCATGCTACATTCTTCGTGATTGGGTCGCAGGTCCAGAAGCAGCCACACCGGGAGGAGATGCTACGGCGGTTAATACGCGAGGGGCATGAACTTGCGAACCATGGCATGCATGATGAGCCAGCGAGCGGGTTGAGTCTACGACAGCTAGAGGATGAAGTGGGCCAAGTGAAGAGCATTCTGACAAAGGCGTATGAAGCGGAGGGAAAGGTCCTTCCGAACAATTATTATAGGCCGGGATCGGGTTTTTTTACGTATGGGATGCGGGATATGTTGGGGAGTAGGGGCTATCGGATCGTGCTGGGAAGTGTGTATCCGCATGATCCGCAGATTCCGTACCCGGGGCGGAATGCGAAGCATATTCTGAGTATGGTGCATCCGGGGGCGGTTATTATTTGTCATGATCGGAGGGAGTGGACGGCACCGATGCTGAGGCTTGTGTTGCCGGAGTTGAGGGAGAGGGGGTATCGGGTTGTGACTGTGAGTGAGTTGGTGAAGGCGGTGGAGCCATTGGGGGGGCGATGAAGGGAAGGGGGACATTTTTTGGCGTTTTTGCTTCTTTTCCTGGTGGTATGTATTGGCTGGCTTATGTTGCTCTGATAATTTCGAGTTCAATTTGGGGTTCCAAGGTTCTGCGTGTCTTTTTAACTTGCGAGATAACGGCATTCTTTTGAGCCGGTTTGGCACGCGGCCCTGGGCGTAGGAGTTCGTTATTTTTGAGCTGAGCAGGCTGGAACTCCGTATTATACACGTCGTTCCGTTCTGTTTGTCCTCAATGCTGCGAGACGGTCAATGCGGTGGAGGTGATTGGGGCATTCAGATGGTCGAGGTATTCAATTCAGCGGTCGACACATTCAAGTGGTTGAGGAATTCTGATGTTCGAGGCAGTCAGGCCGATCAAGGCATTCAAAGCGGCGAGACACAAGACGGCCAAGGGTACCCAGCACTCGGTTACTTATGTGAGACGGTGTGGGAAAATGATGATGATCTAGCTACAATAGCTAGGCTGTCCACATCCGTGGAGCAAGGGAGGCTATGTACATGTGGGGCTGTGCCCTAAAGTGCTACA
>SRQG01000506.1:0-15209 GCA_018360325.1 Claviceps aff. humidiphila group G2b
CCCCCCCCCCCCCCCCCTGAACTTTGGCGTAAATGTAAAGCTTCGCTTTACTTCCTCATCTTTCAGTAATCGTCGTAAATTAGTTCAGCTTTACTTCCTCATCTTTCAGTAATCGTCGTAAGTTAGTTCAGCTTTACTAATTAGGTAGGAGGTACATACATGTAACACGTTACATACCTCATGAAGTTGTGTCGAAAATTGGTGGGTATATACATAATGGAAGTACCTGAAATTACCCCGCTGACAAAGAGCTACCTAAGGTAGGTAGGTACATTGTACATACATTGCCGTTGTCGCGGCTCCACCATTCTCGGCAACTCCTTCGGAATGTCACTTCGGGATGTGGGGGACCACCGATGGGATACGAAAAAGCGATTCAGGCTTCCGGACCTCTGGACCAATGGCATTGCTGGCGCGGCGTGCGTTGCAGACACGTGGACCGGGGTACACTACGGATAGGTACCGGTACTCTGTAAACTGAGTATCTCCCATAAGCGCCAGTGCTTCCAGTGCCCCAATACGGAGTATACAGCGGCCAACACCCCCCCGCAAGTGCTAAAACTCGTTGCAACTGCGATGCAACTGCGCGGTAGGTACTCTTGAAGGCGTTAATATAGGGTCGAAAGAGCACTTTTTCGCTGCTCCGAGTGCACTGCAGGACCAAAGAATCGATACCGTCCGTGAGGTCGTCATCGGCATCTTCTTCCACCTCGAATCGAATAGTGACGCCACGAGTACTCCGTACAAGAGAAAATGGCGGAATTCTCTGCAAACTTAGCATTATTTCCTATTGCAGGCATTTACGCGAGCCCGGCTAGCGTTAGGTAGTCCTTCATGCTCTGTGAACGGTGGATGAGGGTATAGCGCAGTTGCATCGCAGTTGCAGCGCAGTTGCAACGAGTTTTAGCACTTGCGGGGGGGGTGTTGGCCGCTGTATATTGGGGCACTGGAAGCACTGGCGCTTCCACAACCCCGCAGCTACCTGGTACCTACCTAAGGTACCGTTGGGGTCTCCTGGGACTCGGGAGGACGAGAGAAGATGATTACGTTGGTGAACTTGGAAGTTCGCGGCAATACATCCTTGAGGCGTATTCTCATACTCAACTTGTACCGGTCTTGGACTCTGTCATCCTACCTCCTTTGCAGCCGATCGTGGATCACACCCTGATAAGAGACAGGGAAATCTCGATGTCAGCCAACACGCGGTTAATGAAATTACGGCACTGGTGCCAGTGGCGGTTGCCGCAGTGCACCAGACCATGATTTGAAATCAACCTTACCTTAGGTATGTAGGTATGCCGTTTCTGTCTTGCGTCGCCAGATGCTCGCCCAGACGGCCCTCATTGACGCTTGGCACCGGACTTTGCCGATATGATATATTCACTGCTGTTGCGTTTAAACCTATTATAATAACTTCTGACAGAAGCTTGCCGTCCTGATGTTGATCATCTCTGCTTCTCCCTATCACCGGGGATGCGCCACCTTGCTATTACGTTGCGTCATTGCCGTTGACTCCTGAAGTTCTGAACCACTGAGCACTCGCCGACTTTCTCATCTTTGTCGGCTGCGACTGTCTCACCACATCCCCATCTCACTGCTCAGTCGGTTGCCAATGTCACGATGAAGACCTCATACAAGAGGCTTTTGCCTGGCTTGGCCAAACATGGCGCCCAGAGCAGCAAAGTCGGCGCTGCTGACGGTACCCAGGGCTCTCCTGCCACCTGCTCTGTGAACTTTGTCGCCTGTGACACGTGTCGTCGCAAGAAATCGAAGGTGAGTGAATCTCTCTATTTTATTTCGTCTTCGTTGTTCTCTGCATCCTGATTTGTGCGCGTTACGTGTAATCTACATTTACGTTGCACGTAATCTACATTTACGTTGCACGTAATCTACATTTACGTTGCACGTAATCTACATTTACGTTACACGTATACACACCATATATACCTATGTACCTACATGTATTATGTATAGGTACCTATATGCGTGTGATGTGATGCACGTGTCATCACTGGTCATGTGTCTACTGAGTCCTAGTACTTGGTGCCTTCGTATTGACCTGCTTTTTTCTCAAGTGCGATGGCCAACGTCCTATATGCGACCGATGCTCTCGTTGCGGATCGCATTGTAACTATGCCGCCGAGGTTGGCGAGTCCCGATCTGCCGCCTTGAATAAAAGATATCGCGCGTTAGTGAGGGATTACAACCGGCTGGCCAAAGAGGCCTATATGCTGAGGAGGTTCTACGGACACATTCGTGCCGTCCCCGAGGAACAGGCTTTCAGCGTCTTCGTGAAAATCCGGGCTAGTCGAAGCAGCAGACCCTTGGATGTCCTGGAGTCGCTGGATGAAACCCATCAAGAGCGAAACGAATTTTTGGCACCCTATGAAGACTCGAATGGAGAGAACAACGAAGCCGACAGCGATCAAAATATAGAAGTCCGAGCCGCCCCATGGACTACCGTAGCTGGGGATGAAGTTGTGTCCGAACTCATCACACAGTACTTCACCTTCGACTACCTGTATGTCTTTCCACCCATCAACCGCACAATCTTTGTCCGAGAGATGGCCTCTCCGAGTGTTCATCCCGGCCTCTGTTGCTCTCAATTACTTGTCAACGCCATCTGTGCTCAGCAATGCGTGAGTTCTAGATCTTGATTTCCTTTACCTTTCAGCCTAGACCGCCACACTAATCTGGGTCCTGCATGCGCAAGTATATCTCTCGTCGCGAGCACATGGAGGGCATGCCGCGTCTAGAAATGGCAGAACGTTTTCTCCAAGAAGCCAACCGACTCCTGCCCCATGAGTTGTGCAACCTCTCGCTACCAACTTGCCAAGCTGCGTGTCTGATATTCGCCGCCACCGCCGCAAGAGATGAGCTCAATGACCATTGACGGTGATGATTGATAATGTTTGCGCACTGAAGAATTAGCCACTTATTGTCTCTCTTTTATCTTCTGTTTCAGTCATGTAACTCATGTTTATCCCCCTCTGAGCCCTCTCTGTTGATCTGTTTCCCTCGTCTTACATAATCCATCTGTAAATTAGGTATTACCTGACGCTCCGTACACCACCTGGCACCTTGTACCACAGCTAGTCGGCTGCATCCGCATCAGCGCATGGACTTCCTGCTGTACCCACAAACTTGTGTGCCTCGTGGCTAATCCACGCATCGAGCCGCGCATCTCGACACTGGGCATGGGCAAGCAAAGCACTCTTTAGTCGCAGCGTTTCCTCCAATAGACGCTCCCTCTCCGCCTCGAGGTCAAAGTATCGGTCTTCCAACTCGCGGGACATGCACTCTATGTATCGTGTCCATTCTTTGCTTCTCTTTCTAGGAGTCCTTGACGGTTTTATACTTCCTTGTAAAGTAGTTTGAGATCCCTTCCTCCTGGTGGCGACTTTAAGATGCTGATGAGGTGAAGGGGATATTTCTGTAAAGTTTCTCGTAGACCGTGTTGGATTCGTCCCGAGCTCTACTTGTGATGATGAGGAAAAGCTGTATAAGTGTTCAGCTGGTGAATAGGGGTTCTTGTTTGCTTGATGATCATTCTGGAAGGGCAAGCTCGGGATTGGTGATTGCGTGACAGTGGTCGGTGTGAATGTGATGGCCCATGTGAGCGTTGTTCCTGGGGTTGCGTTGGATATTTCGATTCCGGGCCTGGCATCTGAAGTATGCTCCTGGGCTTCTATGTGACCCGGAAGACACGCATATTGTTGTTCATTTTGATATTGTGGACTAAAGTGCTGCTGCTGCTGCTGCTGCTGCTGTTGCTGCTGTTGCTGCTGCTGTTGCTGCTGCTGCTGTTGTTGTTGCTTGTGTTCTTGTTGATGGCATTCCTGTCGCCATTGGTCCTGTAGGTGGAGGCCTTGTTGGCTGTAGGCTCGTTCTTGATGCTGATGCTGGTGGTCTGGATCAGGATAATCGTGGTAGTGACGGTCAGAAACAAAATTTAAAGGGTCGACAAGTTGTTCTCTTGGCCTTGCCATTGGTGTCACGATACTGGGGCTGGCAGAACAAAATTCTGGAAGGCCCAATGCTGAGCCGTTGAAGTCTTCATGCAGGTTCATCTCATTTATCACCGAGTGCTGGAATAACTCGTCTTGGGTGTGAGTCTGTCCGCCAGGGAGCATGCGTCAAAGAGAACCCCCAAAGTGGCCACTGGCCATGTTAAGAGTCCGTAGCACGAGATATGTTATGGTTGCGATTCTTACTTTTACTATTTCGGTCATCTGATCATTGATGGACAAAGGGACGGCATGGACCGAATGGACGAGAAGCGGGGGGTCGGTCACTTAAGCAGTCCAGTCCGTTACAACTTACAACTCCTTGTTCAATTGTGTGCAGTGTGTTCCACCAAAACAACCCGTCGCAATCAGCACTCATGATGCCACCATCAGCTCCGTGTTCCATAATTCCGGCCTTAGGACGTAACGCTAGCTGCACAAACATTAGGTAGCTCTTACTCTTAGCGAGCAGAATTTGATATCAAGCGGCTAGATAGGTAGGTACTTGCAGCTTGTTCAGAATCTCTTGAAAGTTCAGCGCCACAGTAAGGACCGGTTCACTGATAGGAGGTACCTATGTACCTTGTCAGGTACATGTAAAATGAGAAGTCCGAAGGGACTTTAAGTAAAGCTGAAGGGTCCCGATGCCGAGAGTGCACGTGACCGCACTGACGGTGGCGAATCCGCGATACATGTCGGAGCGTATGATGATAATGCAGTCACGCGAAGCTAGGTACCGTATGTTCTCTGCAAACTGAGTATCTCATAGAGTACCTAGGTATTGTTATTTCTACCACCCCATACCTATTACTATTCATACCACCTGTCCCACTAATTTCCCTTTTCGGTTGACTTTTTTCCGTCCGGCGTCGTGCCATACACCCAGCTACCGGCCACCGCATTGTACACATGGCAATTGCACGCAATCTTTTCTTTCCATGCAAATCCTATTCTTCAACAAACGAGATTTTCGCCATCACGATGGAGCCCAAACGAATACTCAAGCTTGGGGCCTACGACGCTGAAGCTGAAGCTATGCCTGCTGAGTGCTCAGGCTTCAGCAATCATACACAGAAGGAATGTCGGCGGTCGCACACCAGACTGCCGCAGTCGACTCAATCGGACCCGTTCGGTGATCTGATTATGCGACTTCTTGCAAATATTCTATGGTGATAATGACGCCATCTCTCGAAGGCTCGTATTCCCAAGAAAGCTGGAACAGCGGAATCAAGACTAGCTATATTCTTGCATGCGATCGTGGCTAGCGGCGCCCGTCTGCCGCTGCGAGCGTTGGACTCAGAAATACGCGAAACATTGACTGCTCCGCCAACATTATAGCTTTGACTTCTGAGAGAGTCCAGGGGATGATAGATATCGCTTTACTCTAGGGCAGCATGGCCACGGTCCGTTTCGCATGTTCATCGCCTTCGAACGCCAGCCCAGCAGAGTGACTGCGAAGAGGCCAGAATCGTTCGGCCTGAGAACTGATGAAATCTGTGGGAGACGTTGTATGGTTCTTAATACCTCCATGAGAGACGTAGTTACAATTATAGAGTGATTACCTATGTACTCAGTTTGCAGAGAACATACGGTATGGCAATCAGGAAACGGGAGGCTTGCACAGGCCAAGTTGCATTTTCAACTGGGGGCCAGAAACGATGTTCCTAGCCTCTAGGGACTGGAAGCTGGACTCAGGGTGTTCTAAATTTGTCGCCAGACTGGGCCTTGATCCCAATGCCAACCCGCGTGACGGAAGGGAAGTTGGACACTTATTACTTGCCCGGAGACACCAATTTTTTAAACTCTCTGCCAAGTGAAGGCCCAGGATGAGCTTGTCATATGACACTGTGACACAAAAGCGAGATGCCAGTAGATCTTACCTCTGTCGCAAGTCGGCACGCGGAGAACGGCTGATAGTCGATACGGATTCTTAATCATGGACGAGAGAGTCGGAGACACTTTCTGTAGTACTACGTTTTACCAAGTCCATCAGTCTCGTCGGAGGGCTCAGGGGACTTGCTGATGAGTATGAGGTTCACCCGTCCGATTTGGTCGCATCGGACCTGAGCCTTCACCAACGCGCTTCTTGGTATAGTACATTTAAAAAGCGTCTTATCCGTGATCTAGAATCCTTATCGACTTCCAGCCTCCTTCGCGTACGTGCTGCTGAATTGTAACAAGAGGTAAGATTCACTAGCATCTGATGATTCGAGCTCTGACAGGTGCATCTCGGGGTAACAAGTGGCAGAGAGGTTGGCGTGTCCTGGTAAGTAATTGTACAACTTCCCTTCCGTCACGCAGGTTGGCATTGAGATCAAGGCCCAGTCTGGCCATAAATCTAAAACACCCTGAGTCCAGCTTCCAGTCCGTAGAGGCTGGGAACATCGTTTCTAGCCCCCACTTGAAAATGCAACTTGGCCTGTGCAAGCGTCCCGTTTATTATAAATCATTATTGATTGCCATGCCTTATAATCTACCAAATAGTTCTCCGTACTCCGCTCGTCTCGGATCTCACGTTCAACCTTAGACCCCATTTTGGCTGACGGGGGGAGTCGGAACCCTCCCAGCGCGCATTTAGCACTTGCGCATACATTGACATTCAACTTTGCAAGGTAAAGTCTCTCCATGGCGTCCATTTGGATCAGAAATCTGTCCATGGCATCCATTTTTTCTGATCCATATGGACACCATGGAGAGACTTCACCTTGCAAAACCTAATGTTGATATATGCGAACGTGCTAATAAATGCGCACTACCTAAGAGGATAGGAGGGTCTCCCATCAGCCAGAAAAGGGGTCTGGGGTTGAATATGCGATCCGAGACGAGCGCAGTACGGAACGCTATTTGGTAAACTATATATGGGAATCAGTAAACGGGACGCTTGCACAGCTAGGTATATACCTACCTCCATAGTTGCATTTTCAACTGGGGCCCAAAGACGTCAAACTTAGGTAGGGTCTGGCGGCTGGGGTTTGGGTGTTGTAAATTTGTCGCCAGACTGGGCCTTGGTGTCAATGCCAACCCGCTTGACTGAAGGCAAGTTGGACAATTACTACCAAGGGATACCAATCTCTCTGCCAAGTGGTGGGCCAAGATGAGCGTGTCATAGGTATCTATGACACAGGAGAGAAATTGCCAATGGATCTTACCTCTGTCGCAAGTCGGCACGTACGCGGAGAAGGCTGAATGTTGATGCCGATTCCTGGTCACGGGCAAGACACTTATAGTACTACGTTTTACCAAGTCCATCAGTCTCGTCGAAGGGCCCAGGGGACTTCCGACTCGCTGGTGAGTTTGAGGTTCATCCGTCCAATTTGGCCGCATCGCACCTGAGCCTTCACCAACGCGCTTCTTGGGAAGACTCAGTACTATAAGCGTCTCATCCGCGACCCTAAACCCTTATCGACTTTCAGTCTCCTTCGCGTACGTGCTGCTGACTTGTGACAGAGGTAAGGTCCACTAGAATCGGATTCTTTCGTGCTCTGAAAGGCGCATCTCGGGGTAGCACGTGGCAGAGAGCTTGGTGTCTCTTGGTATGTAATAATTGTCCAAGTTCCCTTCCGTCACGCGGGTTGGCATTGACACCAAGATCCAAGGCCGAGTCTGGCGACGCAGTATTCCGACTTGAGCTTCCGGGCCCTCATAGATATATTGTTTGGGTCGAGGATGGAAGCAACCGGAGCAAGCGTCCCGTGGCTATGTGTACTGTACGTCTGTACCAAATTTACCAATCATGTTGCAGAGCGTGGTAGGTGTTCGGACCCCACAAGGTACGGCGTTCGAGTCCAGTCGAAGGTTTGACTGTACCGGAATGTCGTGAATGGATGAAATTAAATCGGCCAGGAATGTATCAGAGTAACTGAAAGGTGATGTCAAGGCTTGTGTCAAGTGCTCACTTGATACCAGGTTGCTACTTCGTGCTTGGTTTTGACGATTTTTGACGATGGGGGGGGCAATTTGAATGGAGAGGAGGAAAAGAAAGAGGACTTATGGTTTTTCCGTGCTTGAAAAATCCATTGATCTCCGTCATCGTACAGCTGGCCAGTCAAGTCTCATAATAAACCTTCGCGTTCCATCTCCGCCTTTTACGGAACACGGCACTCACGCACCGCCCACTCACTTGCAGCCTGTACCAACACAATGCGTCGCACCATTTTCTCACACAAAACGACGGAAAACTCTGAGAACTCTGGGAGTTAGGTACATACTTGCTGTTTGTGTTTGTGTTCTCTCACAGGCAGATTGCAGAGAAGCACGCTGACCGCGACTCGGCGATAACCCGGACACGATGCACCTGTTCGCCCGCAGCTCACCCGTCACTCAGGAGTCAGGAGTCAGCGGCAATGGCCCTTTCACCTCCATTTTTCGTCGTCATAGTCATATGACAGCATCCTCGGCCATTTCTGCTGCCATCACCTCATTCCCCGTGTTTTTTGAGATCTCCCGGCTCAGAATCTGGTCGTAGCTCACAAAATTGTTCCAATAATCGGGTCAAAATGATTTGCAATTCTGGCTCGGTGAGTGTTGCAGTCACCCCTCTGTGACTCTGTCCTCCCCACGTGACGTATGCAAACTTCAAAGTGTCAGGGTCTCGATCGCCTTCAGAGTGATGTCCATTGTCGCAAAACACGAACTAACAGGTACTCCGTAGTAAAACGCCACAACTTGCGGCAGCTATGATATACTCAATCTCTCCGAGAAATTCTTTTATTTCAACCAAGATCTTTACACTTATTTCCCCATGCTTGCGACGGCTCAATTCGACTCGTCATCCTCCTTCCGAGATCAACCTGCAAGATTACAAGCCAACGATTGCCGCCGAGCCGCTATACCGGTATCGACCAGGTGGCTACCATCCCATAGCATTGGGTGATGCCCTCAAGGATGGGAGGTATAAGATCCTTCATAAGCTAGGGTGGGGTGGCTTTGCTACCACCTGGGCCGCAAAGGACAGGAAGTATGCCTATCTCTTTCTGCAACGGAGATCTCAGATTCAGGAACGATGTTTTCTAATTCGGTGTAAGGGACGATCGCTATGTTGCAATAAAAATCACAATGTCTGAACTTGAGAACAGCCGCGAGCTCAAGGTTCTACGAGCGCTATCTGCGCTATCCTCAAACCATCCCGGGTCGGCTCATGTGAATCGACTATTGGATTCTTGTTGGTCCCAATGGCACCCATAACTGTCTCGTGCTGGAACTCGTAGGACCAGGCGTTCAAGAGCTTGTTCTTGAACGCTTCAAAGACCATAGACTTCTTTCCAGGCTTGCAAAAGTATTCGCTAAGCAGGCACTGCAAGGGCTCGACTTCCTCGGGGCCAACGATATCGGGCATGGAGGTAAGGGCCTATACACCTTCAGCACTTCTATATCATGTTGACTGTGCGTATAGATTTGCACACTCGGAACCTCGCTGTAGTTGTGCCTAACCTTGATTCTCTCAACGAAGAAGATTTCATTGCCAGGCTGGGGGAGCCTGAGACTGGCGCAGTAATCAGAATGGATGGTGCGCCTTTGACGCATAACCTACCAACTCATCTTACTCGGTCTGCATCCTTCCAAAAACAAGACTTTATGCCGTCTTCGTCTTGCCCATCTATCAAGATCATTGATTGTGGAGAAGCCTTCCTTAGCGACGATGCACCAAGCACGCTGCATACCCCATTGTATTTACAGGCACCCGAGATTGTTTTTGGGGACCGGCTGGACCGTCGGGTGGACCTATGGAGTGCTGGCTGCTTGGTAAGTAGCCATTTAATTTTTCAAAGTGGTCAACCTAACGGATGTAGATTTTCGAGCTCGTGACTGGACAACCTCCATTCGACACCATTGCGATGACTCCCGCTCGTATCGTTGGGCAAATGATTGAGGTCACCCCTGATGAGGTACCGTCGAAGTGGCAGACGAAATGGCATGCCATGCAACAACAAGAGGCGCCTGAACAGGACGGGGGCTTCACGCTTAAAAAATGGCTAGAAGACGTTTATTTTAACAGTAATAAGCAGGCAGAGTTCACCTCCGAGGAAGTTGCAGAGATTTATGAAGTAGTTGCGGCTATGTTAAGACTTGAACCATCCCGGAGAGCCACACCAAGCGAAAGTCTTGCACGAGCTTGGTTTCAGCGAACCATGTCGGGCGGCTGGACTAGACAAATATGAGGTCAGCAGTGAAGGGTGCGAACAATGGTGGACAGACAAGTCAAATTGTAGGCTTAGGACCCGGGCCTACTCTCACGTCAAGAGAGGTATAGAAACAGAGATCAGATCTTTCGTCCTAACATGCATAGATGCATCAAATATAGATGAGCAATCTTCATTGGATACTTGACCGAGCCGTTCTCTAGTTCTAACTTCTTACTTCCGGAAAGTTATCCTTTGTCTGTCATGTCCGAAGAGGGGCAACAGGAGCACTGGTCTCGGGACTCCAAATTGATGTTCCATTCGGCGAGCCGCGAGGGTGAGTCCGGTGAGGAAAGTTGCTTCTTTTGCTTCGTGGACCTGTCTTGCCGTATTCCGGATGACATTCCTTGGAAATTAAATGTCGGACTTGGCCAGCAGGAGCTGCAGCGGTGTGATTCTTTTGAATAAAAGTCAGTACGCGCCGCGGCCTTGGATGCTGTGAACCATAGGTCCTGCCATGGAGTATGATTGACGCCGGCAGGGGTTCGCTCAATCGCTAGGCCGATCAAGAAGACGATGACATCATTCTCATAGCCACAACATGCGAAGTGAAAGGTGATATATGCCACCTCGACGGGATTCAGGACTTGCGGAATCAATGTTCATGTCAAAATTGAAGCAACTTCGATACACATACACAAGTCCCCCAGTTCATCTCCACCATGTCTCGATCCCTAGGATTGCGACCGTATTCATGATCGTCATAATCAACTGCCAGCTTAAAGAAGTCCACACATTGCGAGGGTGACGGCATTTGAACCTTGTTCTGCATTCACATCACCAATGTACCCAAGTTTTCCGTCTCCCACCGACGCGAATGTGACTGGGCTCTCTCCAAAAGCCTTGGCACTCGTTGGAGCGAAGACCATTGACTCAATAACCGAATCATCATTTGCCATATACCAGGCGTCGTTGGGCGCAACATTTTTGACAGCGACAGCCTTTTGGCTGTATTGTGCGGGCAGCTTCGCAGCTACACCTTTCTCTACCACGGCGCTGTTCAGCACGACTGTCGTTCGGTGGTATGAGCCGCACTCCCAAGGTAGATCGGCTTGTGCGAAGAACGGCTTCATGTTCGGCGGCTTGACATGACCCGTAAAAGTGCCCATAATCACTGCCTTTCCACCACTGCGGATATATTGAAGAACGGCACTCCAAACATGTTTGTATTGACCGAGGGTGAGTGCCTCGTCGGTTATAAGGACAGCGGTCGGGCTTGGCTGCTGTGAAAGTTGTTGTAGTGCCGAGTTTGCATTTTTGACTTGCGTGAATTTCGCCTTTGACTTGATGGCGTTCATGAGTGGTTCGAACATGTCATCAAAATAGAACTGATGGGCGAGGGAGATGGCGAGAATGTGGGGTTTCCTTGCTGAGTCTGTCATCGTGAGTGATTGTGTGTAACGACACCTCGCGAATCTTGGTGCAAACGAGATTCAAATAAGAGTACTTCAAGCCGGGAGCTGGCAAAATTCAAGCGTGAATCGTGATTACTTTAGAGGTCACGACAGAGGTCTAGGCGTACAAAGTTATTGGTTTCCGGGGTGAAAGGGAAGCTCAAGGGAAGTGGGAACCCTCGGTTGATAGTAGTCCCGGTCCGAAAGCTCTCTGCGGGGTAGGTACATACCTATGTAGTAGGTACAAAGATACCTACGCAAACCTACCGGTAGGCTGTACGGAGGTATGTATGTATGTATCTAGGTATGTACCTAGCAGGTACGATACCTAGTACCTAGATACATATGTATGTATACCCAAGCTGCGTACTCCGACTGGCCTCGAGAAAATCTCCTCGAGGCAAAATTGTACGCTAGTCTATATTCAGTCTAGTACCGTACAGGTCACTTGATCAACTAAGGTAGCTTGATATTCTCAACAGATGCTTCTTGCTTCGAGACCGACCTCTCAGCACCCCAACTCGAGCGAAAGAACCGCTATCCTGCACAACGACCACAGAAGCGCGGCATGAGCTTCAACTGTGGACTCAAAGGTCGATTTCAAGCCTTGTAAGGCCACAACGGAGTCAAGTCCAAGGACAACATGTCAAAGGTGGCTGTCGATTGACACCATCCCGGTCCATCCGTTCTCGCTATTCTCCGCTGGCCTTGTATTTGGTCAGTCTAACCGCCGGATTGCTTTTCATTGAAACCAGGCTTGGGCAAGACTTTCGCTTGGCGTGGCTCTGAGGGATGGTTCAAGCCTCAACATAGCCGCAATTACTCCGGTGATCTCCGCAACTTCCTCCGGGGTGAACTCTGCCTGTCTATAACTGTCAAAATAAAGTTCTTCTAGCCATTTTTTAAGCGTCAAGCCCCCGTTCTTTTGAGGCTCATCTTGTTGCATGGCATGCCATTTCGCCTGCCATCTCGTTGGTAATTCGTCAGAGGTTCGCTCAATCATTTGCCCGATGACAACAGGGGGGGTCATCAAAATGGTGTCGAATGGAGGTTGCCCAGTCACGAGCTCGAAAATCTACACCCGTTAGGCTGATGACTTCAAAATTGAAAGGCTGTGTATGTCTTACCAGACAGCCGGCACTCCATAGGTCCACTCGCCGGTCCAGCTGGTCCCCAAACACAATCTCGGGTGCCTGTAAATACAATGGGGTATTCAGCGTGCTTGGCGCATTGTCGCTAAGGAAGGCTTCTCCAAAGTCAATAATCTTGATAGATGGGCAAGATGGCGTGGTGTCTGGTCTCTGGAAGGACGCAGGACAAACCAATTGACTTGGTATGTTGTGCGGCAAAGGCCCACCATCTTTTTTGGTGACTGCGCTTGTCTGAGGCTTCCCCAGCCTGGCAATGAAGTCTTCTTCAGTTAAAGAATCAAGATCGGGCACGACTATAGCAAGGTTTCGAGCATGCAAATCTATGAGCAAAGTCAATATGTTATGGATGTATTCAAGGTAAAGAGGCCTCTTACCCCCATGCCCGATATTGTTCATCGCGAGGAAATCGAGCCCTTGCAGTGCCTGCTTAGCGAATACTTTTGCAAGCTTGGAAGAAAGTCTGCTGCCTTTGCAGCGTCTTTGAACGAAATCTTGCACACTAGGTCCTAAGAGTTCCAGTACTAGACAATCGTGGGTGCCATTAGGACCAATAAGAGTAAAATGGTCCAACAGTCGGTTCACATGAGCCGACCCGGGATGATTTTGGGGTAGAGCAGACAGTGCTCGCAAGACCTTGAGCTCTCTGCTTTCCTCAACTTCCGATTTTGTGATCTTGACCGCAACATACCGATCTTCCCTTGCGCAGAATTAGTAAACACATTCCACTAGTCACTATTGTACGAACGGGCATACTTCCTGTCCTTTGCGGCCCATGTGGTAGCATAGCCACCCCAGCCCAGCTTATGCAGAACTTTATACCTTCCATCCTTCAGGGCATCACCTAACGCGAGAGGATGGTAGCCGCCTGGTCGATACCGATGTAGCGGTTCGGCATCAGCATCGCACTGGTATGTTTGTGCAGGCATCTGGGAATAATAATGACGAGTTGAGTTGAATCGCTGCAGGCAAGGAGAAACAAGTGCATATATATTTGCTGAAAGAACAGGCTTCCTCAGCGAGATTAAATATTTCATTATCGCTGCAGGCTGTGCGATTTCCTGCTATGATAATGCAACGCGTTGTGCAGGGAGTCGGGACTCGGGACCACAAGAAGTCAGAGGTACCTATGTATGTACCTGTTTGATAGTTTTGATTGTCGCCGGCAGTTGCCAGTGAGCGCAGCGCGCCCCTCCGCAGAGTCTCCCTTGCGGCGAATAGGCGGTCCAAGGCTAGGTGCACTAACACCTACTAGGGGGGTCTATAGTACTACATACCTATCAAGTGTCAACTATGAGAGACAAAGATATATATTCCCACAAGAACTACGGAACGTTTCGGCGTAAGACCAATTGAACTCTCGGATTGCAATTCCGCGCTCATCGTGTCATACAATCACATGCTTTTGCCGCGAAATCTGCACAGCGCCTTTCGGTGAGAAGCTGTCAGGGACAGTGGGTGTGGTACAAAGGGCAGGTATCAAGGGATAGGTGGACAGGGGCCACGAGGCCATAGTGGGGCGCGGGAGAAGTCAGAGTCTGCGGTGGAAGGTCCATAAGACGGTGGCCTCGCACATTGTATGGTAGAGGCCAGAGATTAAAACCTTCAAGCACTGACCCCCACCTTTGGCATCATTGTCCTCAGTCTTCACGCCGTTGTGACCTCCTTAGCCTTGACAGAAGCATAGCTTCCTGCTGGGCTACTTTGAGCAACCCATTTGTTAACATCTCTCTTCTCTGAAGTCCACTCGCCCGTCACCGTAACACGCTCAGTCTAGTTCAAACTTCACACTTGGAACCAGCATTCATTCATTAAGAGCAGGCTGCGATAGCTAAGAACGCGGACTTGTACGCGGGGACCTCGCTTTGCAGGAGCTGCCGTGCCCCGGCCGCTCATCTCATGTCTCCCGTGCAGAAAGGCACGTAGGTTTGGGCGGAGCCTGGAGGGTACAGTCCGACGTCAGTCCAACAGTATGTACCTACGTCGAGTGCACGCCTGCCATGAAGGCCAGTTCCTCGTTTGTGCTGCAGTGTATTTGGAGTTCCAGTGAGATGAAGAAAGCGTAAGAAAGAGAGGGAGCACAAAAGGAACAAATCACAGGCACTCTAGGTCGGCGTAGGTCGCCAATGACTCGCCATGGGGGAAGTCCACAAACAGCCAATGCCCACTGCTAGGGATGCGGGTTTCCGAAATCACAGGGAAATAGGGAATTCCCTAATTCCTGGGAATCACACGATTTGGCCGATTTGCCTTGATTCCCATGGGAATTAGCACTATTCCCAATTGAGCGATACCCCACTTATACTTCCGTTTTGGGCCTAGCTCGTGCTACACACGACACGTGACACCAGAAATCAGAACTCTTCGTCATTCGCGTTCAAGATTAAACGTGCTGCCACCCTGGAGCAACACCAGTTGCCAGTCGCCAACGGGCCACAACGTCCGGGTATTGATAAGAAGAACATACATGCACATTATAAA